>VXAD01011628.1:164876-212999 GCA_013399195.1 Dicrurus megarhynchus | reverse complement strand
CCCCGCCGTTCGCACCGGCCCCGAGCGGCCGCCGGGCGGGAGGGCAGGCGGCGGGCAGGAGCGGGAAGGCAGCGGGAAGGAGCCCGCAAGCAGGAACAGTGGGCAGGAGCGCGGAGGCAGCGCGCAAGCAGGAACAGTGGGCAGGAGCGCGGAGGCAGCGCGCAAGCAGGAACAGCCGGCAGGAGCGCGCACCCACCGCGCTGGCTCCGGCCGCTCCAGGCGCTGCGGGAGGAGGCGGCCCCGCGCAGCCCTGCGCTGTCAGCGCGCCCCGCGCCNGCCGCCCCCTCTCCGCAGCCGCCCCCGCCACGGGCCGTGCAGAGCGCGGCCCGATAGCCCACGGAAACCGCCTAGGACCATCCCCCAGCCCCTCAGCGCGGCCCGGACTCAGCCGCGGTGACAGCGCACGGCCGGGACCGCCCGCGCGGGCAGCGAGCCCCGCCGGCCACCCCGGCTGCCACCGCTGCCACCATGGGCTCACGGGGCTCTGAACGCTGCTCACTGTACATGGTGTTTGTGTTGGGGCAGGAAAATGGCCAGTCAGGCATAGCACCTCACCTTCCAACAACATTTTAGTCAGTGTGTCTTTCAAATACACAGCCCGGTTGTCTGAAATGTGTCACGGGAAAAATGCTGATGTGACTGTTCGTGGCCTAGGAATGCATTTACGCACTCCTTGGGAGCACTGTACAGCACAGAGTAGAGAGTCATGGGGAACACACCCATTATAGAGAGAACACGCATTGCCGATACTTGCTCTTTTCTAAATTCAGTGCTGTGATTTATAACTATTTTTTTTTTATTTTACATTTTTGAGCTGTTGTGTTGAAAAACAGGAGAAAAATTGCATTGACAAAATTAAATATGACAGACAGACATAGTCTTTCACCAACTAGAAAATGTAATGGCCATGACTGTTCCTCTTGGCATCCTTCTGCTATCCTCCACATCCTAAACCTCCTCAAATTTACATTTCCATTAATAATTTCTGATCTTTCAGATCAATAAATTAAAAATTCTTCTCTAACAAAATAATGATGAAGGTATTAATATATATCTCACCCTATAGATTAAGCTATCCCACTATGTACACTGATCTCTCTTGCAAGACATATCCCACAGCAGGAATGCTCTGGTTTAAGCTTGAACAGAAACTGATGTAGGTTTGCTGTAATGTGCCAATCTGCAGAACGCAGAAACCCAGGTGCTGATTAACGAGGCATTGAGCCACTCCTGCTGCAGAAGTGGGAACCTGTGGGAGGTGGGCAGGGCACACTGCCAGCATCTCTAACTGTTTCCAGCCAGCTTGGCTTAATCCATTGCTGGACATGAACCAACTACCAGGTGTTTGTGTAAACACCAGAACTACTGAAGTTTGATTTCATGTGGACTTGTGTCTTATGATTGACCAGCTTTTGCATTGATTTTTGTTAACAAAATTTCGCAAGACGTCCTCAGACAAGCAAAGGGGATCCCGTTCCTGCTTCCAATCTCCTTCCATTTCAAAAACAGAATAAAGACAGCAATACCATATCAACACAATCTCCTAGTGAAATTAAGATTAAAACCTCATATTTTACTCTGATGTCATATCATTTTATTCCTGAAATAAATGAATATTTCAACCTATTTTCTACTACATCTGCAATTTTTAGTGAATCGGAACAGCCACTAAATCCTAAGAACTACATGGTAGGATCATAAACCACTTTCAAGATGACATAAACCATAAAAATTCCATGAGAATTTTTTCTTCATTAATTCACCTTCCAAAGAACAGCCCTCAATTTTGCTTAATACAATATCAGTGACTTTGAAGTTTCTTTACACATACTCCTTGCTCTTCGAAGTTGTAACAGCTGTGACACCAGCACTCCATATGGACAAGCAGTGGACTTCTGGGGTGACAGAGGACCTGCAGTGGCAGCAAAGGCAAGAAAGGTTGTCCTCAGGCCTGCAGGCGCTGGCAAGGACTCTTTCCACTCATGGTTAAGAAGCAAAGGCCAAAGGCTCTGAACAACAAGCTCTGGCACATTTACCTGCCGTGTTTTGAGATGTGATTTCTCTCAACTGCCTGAGGTCAGGATCATTCTAGGGGAGTACAACAATGAAAGCAGGTATTTTTTTTAACATGCCAGCCTGTGACCTGGAGTCTCCACCATAAGAGTGTGGTAATACTTAACAGCAGAGTAAAACAGACACTTGAGAGTGGTAATTTCTTAAACTGAATGGGTAACTCTGCCAAAGACCACTTACCAGAGCTCTAAGCCTCAAAACAACCCATCACCATTATGAACTTATAGATCAGGAGGCATCTAGGAGAAGATAAAATCTGACTCTCTCCAAACCTCTATATCAGGCCTGTGTAGTACACAGCCTACCAAACAATTCCTTTGGCCCAGTGTGCTGCGTGGGTGAAAGAAACGAGTTTGACCTGCCTCGCTGCTCTCCCCTTGGCCTGCGCTCAGCACGTTGTTGAGCACGCAGCAGATCGTGACCAGAGGCAATGCCCTCTTTCAACAGCCCCATAACATGTGCTGGGTTGAGAGCTGCTGACTGTAAAGCTGAGAATGGTGATGCACTGAGGATTTCTGACTAGCAACTGCTCTCCACATGAGCATACAGCAGGGCACCTCTCACACTTTTGACAAAGAAAATTTGCAGATAAAACAGGACTGGCTATGGGAAGCATGAAGGCACTGCGGTAGAAGGGAGACCTGTAGACATGGTTAGATATGGCTACCATATTCAGGTTGCCTTAGATTCATTGTCTGTCCTCTTTTCCAACCAGAATTGTTCTCCCAGGAGATTTTGAGAACTGTGTATGTCTGGGATTCTTGGTATCTAATAATCTCATCAAGTTATTGCATACGTGCAGTGACGTATATCCCTTGTATGTCCCATGCCCAGCAATCCCAGAGACCCTCAGAGCAAACACCATAGGCCCATATTGCATAGGCAATGTAATGCCAACAAAACTAAGGGAGTGCTCTACCACTCCTACAAAGTGTTGTATGAACATACCACACAATTACTTTGAGCATTTCTAGCAAGTCCTATAAGGCTTACTGTACTTGCATGATGCAACTGGTGCAAGAGTAGCCAAAGGGTGGGATCAAGAGCCACCAGAGCAGTATCACAGCCAACTGGTTGCTATACAGTGACCACAGTTTGGCTTTCACAGCTAATACACCTCTTCCTCCCTCCCTTGTGGTATGCAGCCACCACCTTCCAGCTGCTGCAAACCAGAGCTGCCACTGCTAAATGGCAACGGCCAAGAACTGTCCCCAGTAACAACTGCAACTTCTGTAGTCAAACTTCAGAACAGATGTACACGCAATGGGCTTGTTGCTAAGGTGGGCTGCAGAACAGAGATTTAGTGACACAAGGCAAAAAATAACATTATATTCCGTATCAACACATATGCATGGGAAAGGTAGGGAGGATGGGGAGGCATCACAGTAGCACCTGCAGGTAGCAGCACAATTCTGTTGGCTTCAGCTGAATCATCTTATTTACACTATGTAAGAGAAAAATGGGGCTGTGCTTTTCATCTATCCTTTAATTACAATAAAACTTCTTGATTATATTGATGATTTTCAGCTTCATGTCAATTAGACCCATCAATTCCATAAACGAAGAACAAATTTGGATAAAATGGATGGGATTTGTTACAACAGGGTAGTAACTGGAAGGCAGCCCAGCATAAGTAAGTCAAAGTCTGCAGTAATCTATCCTCAGCTAAGTTGTACACACCTGTTCCGTACCCTTCTCCTTCTGGAATTACTTTCAGAGTGGCATTTCAGGTATGGTAAAAATTTGTTGTCAGATGACTGCTCCCACTAAAATCTGCAAGAGGGATGTGACCATGAAAGAAAAATACACAGTAACCTTTCCAAAGTATGCCTGTAATTTCAGAACCGTGCTTTCCCAGAGCCGAGCCCCCTTCTGCCAAAAAAGAAGCCTTTGTCATGGTTGCTGTACTGAAAAGTGAGACATAGGTGAGAAAAAAAAATACTTTTAGAGCATTTGAAAATTATTTCAGTTGTGGTTTTAAGTTTACACAGGAAGTAACTAACCTTTCTGTCTGAATTTACCCATTGTAGTAAGAATTGTTCTTAATGAATGTTTAAAGCCTGAGCAGTTTATGAAAGAAATTATATAACATGGTGTTGTAGAAGCAGTGGATTGAATTCAGTGACCTAAAAATGCTTACATTTATTTCTGTCTTAGGAAGTTCCTAGGTCTACCTGTCAGCAGCAGGAGACATTCCCAGAAAATCAATTATACATGTAAGCAAAAATATAATGGAGATTAAAGAACATATGAAAGAGCAAGCACGACTCTTCTCTCACAACACTGTGAATCAAGAGTAACTTCACTGAAGCCAATGAGTTACAGTGGTGTGAGTGAGAAAAGAACCAGCTCCATTGTCTGAAAATTACTTGGGCCACCCATGGAGTCCAATCACAGGAACCGCAGGCAGCTAATATTGCAGCATTTAATTCAGAAAGCCCAAGACTGAAAAGAGGAGACTGAAAAGAAAGGATCTGAATTTGGTTACAGTCAAAAAAAATCCTGGAAAGTGGTGAATGAAAAAGAAAAAAAAATACTCAATTTCTAAAAAATCCTCCCCCTCCAAAAAAAATCTGCATAGACAAAAGAACAAATCTGTGTGCTCTGGGCTTTTTTTTAACACCCTGCAGGTACCCAGTTAGCAGTTGCTGAGCTGTATGCTTCCCTGAAGGGAAAGTGTTATCTTGGCTTTCCTAAGAGCAGACTCATTTTGTGAGTGGATGCATACTGCGCTACACCTACTCAGATGAGTGCCACAGAACGTGTGTCACACCTTTCCAGCACAGGTCACTGTAACATATCCAACCACATTTTTAGGTAGCAATGTGCCTTCACTTTCCCTGCTTTAGTTTACTCCCTCTAAACACAAGCTCCATTTTTCATCTGAGGTCAGTGAGTTTAATCTTCCCAGCTCCTGTCACCTCCCACTTGAGAGAGCATTTCTGCCAGTAGTACTTACTGTCCATAAGAGAACAAAGGCTTGTTTCTGGAAAGCTGTCTGTTCATGAACCTCTTCCTGTCCTTTCTTCAGTTTTCTTCCAGTTTTTCTGTCTTCTCCATTTATGTCTTTCATCACACGCTGTCTCTTTCACCTATTTACACCTCACCTGCAGCATTACCCTCTCCACTGGTATTATTGTCCTGATTATAACTGTTCAGAAGTTACTGAGGACCTGTAAAACAGCACATTGTGAGCTTACCATGCTGCACTACAAACCAGTACACTGATGCACCACGTCAGCATTATGACAAGACATCAAACCACATTAAGAGAGATGTGCTGAGTATGAGCCACAGAACTCGCAGGAATGCCATCTCTCTTTTTCTTTTCCAGGTCATTCTGTCTCCTCTTTTACCCCTCTTCCACTTTACAATCTATTTTCCTATCACCTTTTCCTTTTCTGTCACTTTATTTTCTTCCTCCCCAGAGTTATCGTCCCCTGGATTCCTTCACTGTCTACCTCACATTCCTCCATGCATTTTCTTCCCTCTGATGTGCCTGCACAAAGGAGTATGATGGAGGCAGTACTGCAGCTTTGTTAAATGTGTCTTTGGCTCTTTAGTAAACAAAGCTGTAACTGGGTGCATCTTTGGGATCTGCAAACCAGAAAGGTCTAGAGAAAGCATTTTGTTCCCAAAGGCTTAAACCAGAGAGCTCTGAGGTTTAGAGAACTTCTTGGTTCCCTAATCTCTGACATAAAGCACATCACAAACAGCTGGAGGAATCTTGAAATAATACCAGATTCTTTTCTTCACATGCACATATTTCCTTTTGCTCTGTGAGTCGAGGCTCTTAGCAACAAGATCACTGTAGAACAGGGTAGTGACTAGAATTTGATGATGTCAGAACAGCAGAAAATGGAAGAAGATGTACTTTGTAATGGCACACAATTGCAAAGAATAAAATTGGTGCCAAACAGTGCTAAAACCAAACAAAATGTTTCCCAACAATTCAGCATACAGAGGGTCAGAAAGCAATCCAGGTTTTAACATTCTAACTGGTTATTAAAATTGGCATAATTCAAGTGGAGAACAAAACCTTGTTGAGGTATTTTGTTTTATGTGATAGCATCAGATTTTCAGGTAAAAAGGCAGAGAGCACGTGCTTTGGATGGCATCCTTCATCTGTATGCTAAAGATAGCTCCAAAGCTTCCAAGCCTCACTTAGCTCAGTCTAAACTTTGGCACATGCCATAGCAGCTGTACTGCATGTCACTGTGCCTCTTTCAGCACATACCACTGTGGAAAGAATGGTTTGCAAGGATATTTTAATGGCAGATATGTTAGCCTGAACAGGTTAAACTGCTTCTTCAGACAATATAATTCCCTCTGAGTGCTTTGTCAACTTTTAAAATTTTTCCAAAAACTTTCTATCACATTTAGGGATTTTTTGATCCTCTGTTGATCTGTGAAAGCCTTGAGGAAACAAGGAAGGAAAATTGCTTGATGACACAAAGAAACAAGAAGGCCTGGTCCACACTCACTTCAAATATGTCTAAGTGCTGTTGAAATCCATTAAAAAAAAAACTGAGTAAGAAAGCAAGAAATGTTTTCCATATAGTTCTCAAATGCAGTACTCAATAATACTTGTAATAATTATACATTTTTCAGAGAACATGATTTAAAAATTGCTATTTCTTAAAAATTGAAACTTTTTAATTTCATATTTGGGGATAGATATTAAAGTGGTGTAATACATTGTTTCAAAAGTAAATACAATTTATGTCCTAAGTTTGTCAGTTTAGGAGGTCCAGAACGTATTATTCATTTTTCCTTTCTTGCTAATACTGAATTCTAGCAAAGCCCCTGCTTTTAGTACTGCTACTTGTTAATATGGTAATTATTTTCTAGTTTTGCATTGGCACTATTATAGATACTTACCTAGGGTTTAATTGTTAGTCTTTATTGATATCAGGAGGTCTAGTGCTTCCCTGCCCCTCCAAGGCCTTGATCTGCATGTTAATTCATACAGACATATTTCTGTTCCTCTATACAATTCTAGTTATAGGAAGGATATCATACTCTATACTGCTAACTTTCAAATCTAAGATTTGAGACAGCAGTCCTGACAAGAACATACAAAAAACCAAGAAACTACACTAAATACAGCAGTGTTAAAATACAAAAAGAAAGCTTGCCTTTCAAATCAAGTGAGGAATTTTGTTCAGGCTTCTACTTCCAGTGACACTACTCAACACCATACATTACTGATTAGACAAATACTAGAAAAATATTTACTATAAAATCCAAGAATACCTAAAAATAAAGAAAATACAAAAATAATCCTAATTCTATATGTGACATAGAGAGATAGGTAGATAGATATAGATTAAAAAATGCTAAGGTAGAAGAGTTTCACCATGAAAGTGTATCATGCAAACATTATAAGTGGATTTGAAAAGTCACTTTGTGAATTGCACCAAATGTATTGTCTAACTGAATAAACTGCAGAAAAATTGCATTGTGATATACACAAATTAGAACATCTTGATGGTGGGGTTTTTTTAGTGTTGCCAATTTCCTTTTATTCTGTTGTAAACATACACATTTTTCTGTAATAACTCTACTGGGACTGCTTGAAGAACCAACATTTCAGCACCTGTTCATCTGATTTGCTGAATAAGGGATATCACATGTCTGGAGTACCTCTGGCAATGTCCTCTTTTTCTGTGCGGAAATTATGCCCCAGTGGAAACAGGAATCTCACCACTGAAAGTGGAATCTTTACAATTCAAGGTATGTTGGACAACAGTACCTGCACATACACAGGCCAAAACATTCCAGTCCAATGCCACGTTCTGCAGTGCCAGGTCAGGTGAGCTCTGGCCACGCTGTACTCCACACCTGCACTCTTCAGTTTCACTTGGAACAAACTTGTTTTTTCTTTTGTGTGTACAGTACTCTTTAAAGGTGATTGCAGTATACCTTACAAAGAGTTCATCAATCAAATAATAAGAATGATAATAATGATAATAATAATAATCATCAAGACTTATACAAGCTTGACTATTAGCTGCTTAACAATTGGTTGTATTTACAATTGTACCAGTCCTCAAACACAAAGGTACAATCAAAAAGACAAGATATTTTCCCTTCAAAGTATTCTAAAAAGAGTATGAAATCACATGTAAGGTTTCTTTTTGGAAATGATTTCTATTATTTTTTTGTTTTAGTCAGTGTTAGTAAATTGGAAGCTGACACAAAACTTGTGTTTCCACATGTGTATAGCTTTTTCTTTTCAGTAATATATTAATCACAAGTCAGCAAAATAATTAATACTGTAACTTAACTCTAAGCAATTGTCTCATTATCACTGTTTAATTCACAGGCACTGGAGTCGACCAACTAACTCTCTTGACACCTTAACGATGCATTAAATTCACAGTAACTAACACAAATGGTTTATAATTTCCTAACATTCATTAAAACTGTAATAAAGGCAAGGACATTCTCTTCTTGTACTGTCAGAGACAGAACAGTGTTACACATCACCTATGGCTGATGAAAAAATGTAAGTGAGTGGTATCTGGTTTTAAATCTTATATTATCACATAATTAAAGACTGTTAAAGTACAGTGAAGAAGGCAAATTATATTTACAATAGCTGGACTTTACACTGTGACATCTGTTTCTAGATGGGGTTTGCTATGCTTGACATCTTACATATTTTTAACTAAACAGAAGAAAAAAAAGAATTTCAGATTTTGAAATTTTAATATTTTGTCTTGCAAGAATTATACACAAACATACAGAAATTAAAACACTGAGATGCCTTTGGCAGCCCTTGCAAACTCTGCAAAGAATTCAATTTATCTCCATAAGAGACAAACTCCATGAGAGCTGGTGGAGTCATTACATTCAATTGACTTAAATACTACTTGATCAAATCCCCAAATCCACAGCCACACCTGGCAACATCCCCAAAACAATATTCAATAAATGACATATTTTTAAACGCAACGGCTTAAAGAAAAGATGAGAGGAAAAGAAAATTAAAAACAGTGTAGAGCAAAACCAGAAGACATCTTCTCTTCTCTTTTAATATGACCAGTCATTTCCAGCTCCAGCATGGCATTAATTCAATGCTAGACCTTTAGAAATATAAACAGGTCAGAAAACCATCCTCACTTTCAACTGAGTAGCCTTTCCTTACAGAGCAGGGTCCCAGTTCTGCTGCATTTTGAATGCTCACAAGGAGAGGCGGGTGAGAATGCAGAAGGGTGAGACGCCCTTTCCTCAAGCCTAAGAATGCTGAGGGCTGAGCACTGAAATCCAGGGCCACAAAAGCAGCAGCAGCCCCACAGCTGCCTGGATTTCAGTCTGAGGAAAAGCTGTGCACCCAAAACAAGCTGATAGCCTGGTCTCATCTATCTCCCTGCCCAAGCAATGGCCAGTTCTCTGACAGCAGGAACCCAGGAAAGGCGAAACCAACGTGCATTTCTCCTCACCCTCCTTACAGATGCTTGTATGGAAAGCTGGGGAAAACCCCACTCAAAATGCAGCAGTGAATATGTAGAGAATCCTACATCCTAACCCCCAAGTGTTCTGCAAATTTCATTTAATATTACAGATCAGAAGACATATTTCCAGGAGATTAAGAATAGGCTTCAAATCTATTTTTAGGAGTGTTTTAAAAAAAGGCCTTATTTTCACAGGCCAAGTGGCCTGAGGCACCCAAGTGACCTCCAGGACACTCAGTACTTTTAAAAAGTGAAACAGCACTCTCTTTCTCCTGGCCTTTTGAACAGATAGAAGAGCATTATTTTACATTATGTTACAGGGACTGCTCCCTGAACACACTACCCAGTCATTACAACAAGTTGCATTATATAATTTCAGTGCTGTCTACTACAAAAGTTCCTGCTTCATAAAAGCACACTCAGAATGCACCCAAATGGTTACCACGCCTTGTGTCATCAAAGCCACACATACCAGCCCTCCAGACATGCTCTCAGATGTAGCAGGTTAAAGAAACATCTGCCAGCAGTGTGGCTCATGCCTGTTAGAGAAAAACATTTTCCTTACAAATTGCTACTCTGATTCTAAATTCGTACATGGTATTTAGACCCAAACAAATTTCTAAAAACAACCTCCTCTCCCACTTCCAAAGACTATTTTCAGAAAACGAGACATTGCCAGCAAGAGGGAAATGTTAAAATAGTAGGAGTGAAGGATACCTTATTTATTGAGCTTTTGTAAACTCACATCCACTTTGCTGTCACTGAAAATTAAAGCGTAAAGAGAAGCAAATGTGAATGAAGAAAAAATTAAAATTTTACAAAGTTTTTGGTATGGAAAAAGTCTCATTATTTGGGGAATTTGGTTCCACTTTTTTGGCTATTTAGCACAAACATTGTTTAAGCGTTTGCAAGTGCTGTATTTTTATATCTAAACAAATGAGACTCATCTTAAATATGTACGAGAGGTGCCCTAATACCAGGAAGCACAGCACTAACTGTAATGTTAACATAAATATTACAGCTGTTATTGATTGCAAATACAAATCAGGACTTCTAAGATTACATTCCTTTAATTCTAATGACTCACAAGAAAGTGAAACTGCACTTGGCCCAAAGTAATTGAAAGTAGCAGCTGTCTAAAGGGACAAGTTTTGCCACACACTGGCTCTGATAACATCCTAATTCTGCCTTCAAGTGAGATCAGCCAGTACCTTGTCTCCAGCTGATCCCAAATGGTCTAGTCCACTGATAAAATTAAAAATACCTTTCCTTCCCAAGTACAGAACTTTTTACAACACTTAGGATGTTATTCCTCTTCTAGAGTCTTCCAGATGCAGCTTGCATTTCTAATATTAAAGAACTGTGAAAAACCCAGCTAGAAGCCTTCAGGTTTTGTCTAACCAGAGAGCATATCACTTCTCTTAGTGTTTCTAGAAACACCATAAGCACATAAAAAGAAAGAATTGCTTCCTGCAAAAAAATTAAATTTATTTATGTAATGTATCTGTTTTTACAACTCCCTTCTATGAAAATATCATGCAGAAACTAAGAATAATATTTAGATACATTTAAATAAATTTCTGAGGTTTAACATGATAAATGGTTCCACATTACAACTTTTTCCAGTAGCAAAGCCTGACTAAGTGATTCCTGCCCTTTTTCTCACTCAACTTCTTCTACCATTTTGCTAGTTTACTCATCAGTAGTGCTGATGCAACTGTTTGTGGAGCTGCACTCTAAGCCAAAACAAGAAAAAATGACCTCATTTTAGAAAACAACAGTACACTCACTCTTGTTCATAGGCCTAATTTTAGAACCTGTAATTAGAAGGAAAAAAAACCCAAACATCACAATTATTCAAAGTGCCATTTAAGAAATCATTAATATAAGGTGTATTTCAGTTGAATGTAAAGACTCTTGTTTAACAGTTAAGAGTCAGATTACTTACAGGTGGAAACTCAGAAAGGGAATTACTGTCAGATAGCCAAAGCTATCTACATTTCATTTCAGGGGAAAAAAAATTATTTATATTCCAAATACAGCCTTTCCTGTTGGAGACAAAAGAAACTGAAATACAAAGAGAGCGAGCTTTGCTCAGCTGCCTTTAGTACCCAGCAGTGTAACTTTCAAAGAAGACATGCACCCCAGGTACCAGTAGGCTTCCACAGAGAATATTCACATACAGAAAGGAGAGCAGCATGTCTTTCTTTGGAACATTGTCTCACAAGCAGTACATGGGAAAAATCCTGTACCTATTTTTGCCTATTCAAGAGTTTCAGAGTTGGACAACAGTGATCGATTATTTAGGACAAGAGTGGTTCATTTCTCCTTCAGTAAAGAAGTTCACAGCTAACTTCCTGCATCAGTAGCAGAGGTGTCAGAGGTAGCCTCTGCACCTGCATCACTTTCTGTCAAATGGCTTTTCAGACCAAGTGCACTGCTTCCTCCCAGACACACAGGTCACTCACTCACTTGAGGTATCAGTGATTTTGCAGACTGGAGAGCAGTATCCAGCTGCCTTCCTCGTGGAAATACTATCCTTCACCTGCTTCACATTACTTAGCTAACATGTGTTCTGCTAAATTTTGGGAGAGTTTTTGCTTTTCATATTAACTTTCATATGCACAGCTGATGCTGAGATGAAGAATTCTCCAGGCACTTCCCCCATTGGAATCATGGCCAAGCATTCAGTACACAGCTGGAGGAGTAGACAGCAACCTGCTTTCTTCAGGACTCTTACAGTTGTTGCACTGAAGTCTCCCAGGCCCAGAACGAGGTATCAAGGGAGCAGGGAGTTGCCACGCTGAAAAAACATAAATACACCTATGTCCTACTGAGAAAAGGCATAATTAGCAGCGTTACACTGCAAGTGGGATCTTCATGAGCTCTGCTCAGTTTACGCAAAGAAAAAAAATCCACGAAGCTTTATTGCAACAAGGTAGCAGACTGTTGCTTCGGTCTTCAGTTATTCTAACCAGCCTAAACAAACCCTGACTCCTCCCTGAAGCCTTGCAATCTTCTGCAGATACTACTTGAAAACTATATCCCTTACTCTTGCAAATTTAACAATGAGTTAGCAGACCTCAAGCACTAGCTGTAGGAGTTTACGAGGTGAACTCACTGCTTAGCTTTTTAGACTCCTTGAAAGTCAAAAACTTTGCTTTGCATCCAATAAACTGCTCCAAAGAACAGGTATTTCCCTGTCTGCATCACTCTTATGTTTTCCTCTTGTTTTTAAGTGCCTTCCAACTTCCCTGGTTTTAGGTCAGTTTCTCATTAACTTCACCAAATACCTTTACAGAAGAATTCTGTATTAGAAGGGGAAGTATGTACATACAGAATAAATACCATGAAAAAGAGAAAAGGAGTTGAAGCTTTTTATATCACTCTCTATTGCTGAGTTTCCAGGACTGTTTCTTGGAATAAAATGCCTAATAAAAAGCAGTTCTTCAACACTTATGGTAGAAAAAAATAAGAGCAAAGGAAAGATCTTCAAAAGTCTTGAAAAAAACACGCCTTAAATAAAACAACTGCTAGCTACACCCACTGTGGCAACCAGGATAAATTCTACATCAATGACATTATTTTCATTGAAGAGAATACAAGCAGGGAAAAGATGACCATAGACAAAATTAGTATTTAAATTGTCTATGGAACTTACTGTCTTGTTTTAACCTAGTAGTTAATGTCCTGAAAAGGCACTCTGGTACTTTCTTCTGTCATTGACTTGCATCTCTATTTTCCCTACGTATTAGTTTTATGTAGCTAATTAAGTGGAAATCAAAATGAATTTTTGAAATTCATGCATCATCAACAGAACTTTTAATTAAAACCTTGTTGCTTCCGAATGTCAACAATGACCAGGCAGTGAGATACTTTTTGTGAGGTTACTCATTTGGGTGGAAGACAAGCTTACGGCGGTAATACTGTTTTTAATAGTCTGTGCTTAACTGCAGAATTGTATGTTACACTGATGCAAAGAAAAAAACATAATCTGGAAAGCTGTGAAGCACGAATCAAAGATTCACTTCAGATCCTAAGATGGCAAAGGATTGCTGGAGTGTATATCTTTTACTTGTATGACATGCAATAACCATTGGAATCCACAACTGGCACATTTTTGTTAGAAACGAGAAAGAAACATTCAGATGGTAGGGATACAAAAAGTCCAATTTGTTCAGAATGAGTAAGAGGGAAAAAAACAGCCGGAGAAACCACGGCAGACAGATGCAGAATTGCAATGTGTTTGATCTATTGTGTTTGTGCACTTGAGGTACAAGTGCACAGCTGACACGTTTCATGTTTGACAACTCACCCCATAAAGCAGTAGCGTCAAACCTCTCCATAAAGCTCCAGAGTTCATTGCTCCCGATTCACTGGCCAAGAGGAGGGCCTTGCTCCCTGGCACATAATTCAAGGACAATGACGAACAAACTCTTTCCTAATCATAAAATGAAATATCTTACTCTTTCTAGCAAACACACGTCTCATCTGAGATTAGTCCGATAGCTGAATCATCGCTATCTCCCAACAAAGACCGGATGCTGACGGAGACAGAAAGACTGCTGATCTGTTGCTCCACGCTTCTTACTGAAATAAAAAGCTTAAGTATTACCATGAATTAAAACAAGAACCACGACAGGGAGTGAAACGTTAATATTCTTTATTTTATGCATTACTGTAGGCTGTGTAACACGACAGTTGCATGTAAGCAGACACACCTGGGCCAGTATCTGTGCGCGCCAGCGGAGCCCCGCGGCCGCAGCCGCAGCCTGTGCTACAGCAGGCAGGTCCCTCAGCTGCTGCAGCCCGTGCAGCGCGGGCAGCCTCGGCCTGCGGGCCCTGAAACCGCCGGCTCTCATTCACCCCCGTGCTTACGGGGGCATTTCGGAGCTTTGGGACGCCGGCTGGGGGGCAGCGGGTGCTAGCGCTGCTCGGAGGTGCGAGGAGCCCAGGGCGGGCACACGGGGAGCCCCTCACGCCGCATCACCGCGCCCCGGGCCCGCCGGGCCCCGTCCACCCGCGGCCCTCACCGCCCCCAGGGCCCCCACCGCGCTCACAGAGCGGTTTGAAAGGAGACTTGAACCGCGCCGGCCGCCGTACGGGGAGGTGCCACTGCCGCTTCCGCGCGGGGTGGCCCCGGCTGCGTATGGAGGAGCTGCCTGTCGTCGTCCTCCTGCTCCTCCTCCTCTCCTTACTGCTTGTCCCCCTGCTGCTCCTGGATAGGAGGCGCCGCGGCCGGCGGACGCCTCCGTTCAGTCTCCTGGTGGTGGCCGGCTCTGGTGAGTGGGGGTTGCCGCCGACGGGAGCGGGTGGCGCCGCGGAGCTGCCACTCCATGTTCCTAGAACTACGAGCCCCGGCATGCAGTGCGGAGCGCAGTCAGCGCGGCGCTGCCGCTGTGCCCTGGTGCATGCCGGGAGTCGTAGTCGCGGCCGCATGTGTCAGCAGCCGGGGCCGGGGCCCCGCCACGGTAGCTCCCGCGGTCCGGCCGGGCCGGGTGTCCTCGGGGCCGCCGCCTGTCTTTGGGTGTTTTGGTTCTCGATTTGAGTCATTGTTACGCTACATACTCATCTTGGGCATTTTCGTCCGTGTTTATGTCCGGCAGTTCAGTTTCAGAACCTTTCCCTCCAACAGCACGTGCATTTCACCAAAGTCACGCACGAAGGCATCGATAAACTGGTGCGGGACTGACCCGTGCAGCTGCTCGGTCTTCTGACTGAAAATTACGGTGACGTAATGATGGTGACGCAGGGCACGGCTTCCCAAAGATTGGCACGCCCCTTACATACGTAGCATTTTGCAATTTACCCAAACCACCTTGCTGTGATTTACTTACAAAGAGTCACCCGTGGGTCTGTCAGAGGCAAGAATGTCACCCCACGCTCAAGGGGGTATACATATCTGCTACTCCTTGTTACCCCCCCCTCCCCCCCGAGTTGAAGGGCAATTAATTTACCCCAAAAAATTATTTGAAAACTTGCAGTTGACAAATACAGGCCAGCTGTGATTTCAGCACCTCAGTATCCCTTTGATTTTTGCACACCAACTAGTTGAGTAATAATCCCGAGATTTTTCTGCAATCTGAGTTTGACTGGCAGTTTTATAATTCTTGAGGTGAT
Source organism: Dicrurus megarhynchus (assembly GCA_013399195.1). Taxonomy (NCBI): domain Eukaryota; kingdom Metazoa; phylum Chordata; class Aves; order Passeriformes; family Dicruridae; genus Dicrurus; species Dicrurus megarhynchus. The sequence continues at coordinate 197,346 of VXAD01011628.1, read as the reverse complement.
CTTTACTTCCACTAGGGCTGGAAATGTGTGTGTTTTCCTTCAGTCCTTTGGAATCTAGTTTGTCCATATTAAAAGAATACTTCCACTATATATAAGCTTACCAAGTGAAATAATACGTCAGTTAAGATTCATGTAGTGTTCAAGCCTATTCTTTGAGACTTTTAAGTAGAAATCTCCTGCTCTTCTGTGAGTGCTCAGGTAATTGCATTAAAATTTGTGAAACCGTTAACAAACACCACTCCAGGGAAAATATCTCCAAACATTTTTGAAAAATACAGCATGAAATTGTACGGAAAGGTGGCCAGGTCTGGTGCAATGCTGCAACATAACTCTCATTGCTTGACCGTTGTTCACCAGCTACAAGTGCTTAACCTGTGCAGCAAAGGTCTCTTGGGACCCTAGTGGCGCCGAACAGCAGGAGGTAGTAGGAATACAATTAGTTTACTGTTTTGATCTGCAACTTCCAGCAGAGTGAAAAGTAACACATCCAGTAAACGCTTATGGGTGTGGTTTCACATTGGTCTGATCCAGTCCAACAGATAAAAGGTGAGACCTCTCCACTTTACCTATGCACACAATTTTCCTTCTCCCCTCCTTCCACTCTTACAATATCCCTCTAACTGCTTTTCAGGAAACTCAAATGACCAAAAAAAAATTAAAAATGAACCCAGCTCCCAAAAAGCACAGTAAGTACACCCTCCCCTTCTCTCCAGTTTAGTGCCAGCTTAGCTCCGGCACAGAGTGACCCTGCAGTAGAAGGTTGTGAAGGCCCATTCAAGGGCAGTGGTCAGAGCAGCGGCTGGAGAAGGACTGTTTGTTCTGTCAGCACCCGGCGGCCACACCGCTGTGGCTGACCCGGCTGTGGGTGCAGGGTGACACTGCTGCCTGGCTGGTTCAGTGTGATGAGCTGGGATAGTGCAGCCCCTGCTCTGGCAGGTCACAGCACAGGGCACAGGGCAGGGTCGGTGGCAGTTCTGCTTCCAAGGTGCAGCTCTGAGCCAGATCCCATCCAGCTTCATTTTGGCCATCGCACCATGGGGTGGCCTTTGAGTACAGACTACAGTGTCACTGTTTGCCCGATTGTTCTGCACTGTGTACAGGACATTAAACACAAACGTCAGATGTCTGTGTGACCCTGATTCAATCCCATTTCACGGGAAAACGTTCATCAATACTGCTTCAGTGGGAGCTGAGTTCTTTCCATGTTACTTAAACAGTCTCAGCCATCCTCTAACTGAACCCTTTACTCTCAGAAGATACTCTCACTGGTAGTAGTAGTACCAATATGCTTTAAAATGAAAAGTGACTGATTCAGCTGAGGAAATGGAGAGCTACAAAATTTTTCACATACTAATTGCAGCTTGTTTTGTTTAACAGGTGGGCACACAACAGAAATCCTGAGGTTACTTAGCTGTTTGTCAGAGTCATACTCTCCTAGACATTATGTTTTGGCGGACTCAGATAAGATGAGTGAAGCTAAAATACGTTCTTTTGAACAAAAGAGGGCTGAAACATACTCCAAGTCCCAGGTAACTTGTTAAATATACTCATGTAAGAAAAATCTTAACATGACATTCCAATTCAAGGCAGTTTGGAAGTGGTTCTTTGAAAGGATATTTATATAATCAAGTGCATTTGGTTTTCTAGGTACTGATGATCACTTGCACTAAAGCTCAGCTAAGGGTGCCATTCTATGCAAACTGGTTCTAGAAATAAACTAAATAAACACTACTAATTAATGGTGTACTAGAGAGACACTGAAAATGCAAAGTAAATGTAACTAAAAATAGCAAATGCCAGTCTTGCTCCCAGTGTTCATTACCACCTTCCTTACTTTCTCTTAAAAGCCTTTACCTCCTGTTTAACATGTTAATCCACTTAAAATGAAGAGAGAACGTAATTGTAGTTAAAGTGACTGTGCAAAGAAGGCTCTACCTTGCTCAAGAAAAACATGCTGGAAAGAAGTCTCTTTTAATTCTGTAAACCAGCTAGCCATTGAAGTGTTGCTTGTAGCTGTAAGAATACTGGTGGCAAAAATATGGCAGAGGGGACTTTTTTTTGGCATTTCCCTCAGTGACACATAGTATTTTCTTTGAAAGAAATTATATATAAAAATATTTTATCTAAGAAAACCTTAATTTAAATTGTATTTGCTTTGTGTGTTTCTAGACTGTGTCTTGGTTGTATTTCTAAAATAAATTATTAAAGGTGTTTAAAAGGCATGCAAGGCCTCTGAATGTCAGTTTTCTGACTGATAACCTGAGCAAATGCTGAATTCCTAAAAATCCTGAAAAAATCATTAAAATATCTTATCTTTTTCTCAGATGTTTGCTTGCTTTCAACTAGCTTGCTGTATGATTAACAGACAGCAGCATAGCTGCTGACCTAAAGTGTGATCAAACATCTAGTGAAATTAGTAGAAAGTATTAGTGGAATAAATACAATGGAAATTAATGTTCTGACTACAAAAATCGTAAGTTTTTTTGAGCAAATAGTACAACACACAGTAAATTAATTGTTTACATGGTGTTGATTTCATATGGTGCACTTCCATTGTCTTTAGCAGCCCTATTGGGACAAAAGACTGTAGGACTCAGTACCAATGATTTTCAGAATAAACCCTTTTAATGTAAGGCAACTGCTGCTAAGGTGAACAACAGGCTCACTTAGGCATGACATTTTTGTTTACCCCAACTTTCACCTCTCGTTGTGCACCGAGGATGGATGTTTAATAAAGTGACCAGAGGTATTTCCTGTTCAGAGAAATCTTGCTGGGTAAATAGCCATTCACACAGTCATGTGCACTTACCTGAAAAATTTCTAACCCTAAATTATTAGATTTCTTAAAGATACATATTTTCAGTATTAAAAGGTTATGTGGTTTTCATAGTTCACTTATTTTTGCTAAGCAGCTTCCCTTTTATAACCCCTCCAACTACTAACAGATCCTGTAGTTATATTTTCCCTCAACGGTGAAAGCCAGAGGAACATTTTTGGCTGCATGTGAGTTTGATGTCTGGATAACAGATGCTCATTTTCGTTTGACCATTCTCTTTCTACTGAGCAAAAGTATTTAGAGTGAAAATGAAAGATAAATTTTGGAAAGTAAAGATCACATGCCTGTAACATATATTTGCTAACTTTCAGAGTGTGCTTTCACACACACACAGTGTGTGTTTTGTTATTGGGGACACTGGAGATCATCAAACATTTAAAAATTATGTCTTAGTAGCTTCTTACAGCTTTGCATAAATGAAAGGGAGAAGTCTGAACGCTTCAACACGTGGTCATTCCCTTCCTCATCTTGTTAAGGAAGTAAATTTTTTCAGAACTAAGGACCAGATGGAAGACAAATTACAATAATGATGTAACAGAAAATCAGTGATGTAAGAGAAAATGAAACACATGCCTCCCAAATATTTTTCTTTTTGATCTGTGGTCTAGCTCCATTCTTACAGCTATTCAGGGAGAAGGAAGGAAAGCCAGAATGAGCATCTTGCTTACAAGAAGAAAAATACTGCACCTCAACCCACTCAGTCTCTTGAAAGAGAAATTAAAAATGCCTCCTATGAAAAGTCTCTGGTCCTGCTATCACTGGCCTCTTTGTTGCCCCCACCTGTAACCACAACTATTCCACATGGATGCCCCCAGAGCTGTTACTCAGGGAACCTTCTGTGCTCCTAGGGAACCTGTTTCAGGTGCTGTCAACATCCTCTAGCAGCAGAGAGACAACTTAGATTTGTTGACTGAAGAACATGAATTCCTATACCCCCATTGGTCATGTCAGAGATGAGCAACCAGATTAACTAACCTTTACATAAACCTCTTCTGACCATATGTTCTTTTCCATTTTATGTTTCATGAGAGGTACTATGCTAAGAAATCTTTTTTCTCAGCATGAAAAAGAATTATGTAAACCCAGTTTCTTTGCAAGCATTGCAGTATTTTCAGCTGAGCATATTATAATAATTCATAGCAGTTGCAGTTTCCCACCAGCTTTTCCTTGCATCCTTGCAAAACAACAATATTAACTAGGTAAAGGACTACATCACTGGTTTTGAAACTACATTATGGACTTGCCAGTTTGGAACATTTGTTTTCAAATTAAAAAAAAAATTCTCACTGCACTAAAGATGTAAAGAAAAAAATACAACAATATGACACCATAGTAGATAGAGGAGAAATCTTTTTCTGGTATCAGACATATTATGCACTATTCCAGCAAAATATACAGGATGTACCTTTGTCTGGAACATTGACAGTACTTCATGAGATGAGAGTCTGTGAGGAGAGCAGGCAGCCCAATAACTGCTCCCTGCTCCCGGGGTTTCAAGAGAGAAAGAAAACATCCTTGCTTTATTAATTTGGTACCTTTTACACACAGTGCATCATCTTCATTTAGGGAAAGAACAAAGAAAGTTACTTCTTCACCTATTTGTTTTTTAATGATAAGATGTTCTTTCCTGTTTCTTTAGGCAAATATTTTGCATTTTGAATATGCATCATGCATATCTTTTGAATACTCACTGAGTACTCCTTTAAAGGACGGTGGTAGTTGCTTTTACATTTTTAATAGCGCTCCGGGGGCATTAGGTGAGCGAAGCCGCTGCGTTTCCTGCAGTGCAAAGCCCCGGCAGTTTCAGGAGGCCGGAGGCGGCGGTGCGGGTCCGAGCGCCGCTGGTGCCCACGAGGTGCCGCACTCGCCCAACACTCCCGGCACCGCTGCTGGGACTTGCCGGTGGTTTGAGGTAACCTGGGACTAAACAGGAGCTACATACTTCTCGTATTTCTCTGTACTTTATACTTCACTGTATACTTTTTATACACAAACGTCTTCAAACTAGAATAAAAAAAAATTTAAGAAAAGTTGCCACAGACAGATTTAGTAAGAAGGAGCCACAACCTTCTCAGAGAAGTAACAGCTCCTCTCCTCGTGCTCTTTTCCAGTTCACTCTTGATCGCATTCCCAGAAGCCGTGAGGTTAGACAGTCTTGGATCTCCTCTGTGGTAACAACACTATACTCCATACTTTACTCTCTTCCTCTGACCTACAAACGGAAACCAGATTTGGTAGGTAAAGAAAATTTTAATTTATTGAGAACTTGCTAATCCCCATCATAAAAGCACTTGGAACAGCAGCACATTGCAGACTGCATCTCATATGCATGCTTAGATTAACAATTCACAGGAAAACTATTTTTAATGTTAAATATAGCAGCAATACATCAAGAAAGAACAGGTTGCACTGCTGGTGAATTAGAATAGCAAATACCAGTTTTCCCTCTCAAAGTTTGCAAGTAACATCAGAGTCACTCCCTTGTTATGCTGGTAGAGCTAGCAAAAACAAGATTGCTCCTTCCTGATAATATCTCTTCAGGATTGCAGCAGCACAAACTATGCCTGAAAGCCTGGTTATCCTGTTGGCTGGTCTTGCTTCTAAAATGGTATGACCAGTCTGGCACAGACAGGTTCAGACCAGCACAAATATATACAGATTCAGTTCTTGTGCTTACATGGACTTTTGAGCTACAATGCATATTTATTTAGTCTTTGGCTGACTGACATTAATTATCTCATCTAATGACAAAAAGCATCACTGCTGAAGTAGCAACTCCTCAGCACTTTAGTAGCTTTTTCAAGCTGTTCAGAAAACTGCACTCTCATGCTAATTACATTTATTTTAAAATATTCCACACACTTAAACACGGCAGAAGCATTCAGGGTTGTCAGATGGTAGAACTACAATGGAGATATTCAATCCGTAAAGTTTTGTGTTAACATAAAAGGTAGTGCACTGGTCTCCTAGCTTTAAGTCTTACAATTCTGTAAGAAAAAATTTGGTTACAGCTGGCTTCTCGCTAGAGTAGGTGTCATCTTAAGGAGTTAGTATATTTAAACTTGAGGGTTTTTAAAAAAGCATTATTTTAGCAGAACTTCAAATTAGTATTTTATGAGGTTTAAAATAATTTAATGAAACACGTAACAACTAGTGCAGTTACAAGGTATTTTTCATAGTTTATTAGTAGCGTCTATACATGCACAGAGGATATTTGTAAAGAGACTTTTTAAAAATCCCTCTGTGAACTATATGGCTAATTCTAAAGAGGCTTTTTAATGTTTGTGATATTTTGAATGTTTAGAGAGGCTGCTGTAATTTGATCTCATTTGCTTCAATAGTACTGGTCAGTTCCTGTCAGATCAAAAGCTACTTGCTTGCTGGAGTTTTCAAAGCAGTTTAGTGTGCAGAACAACAAAAGTAGCTATTCCTGAAGTTACTGTTTTTCAAGCCTATTTTGAAAACTGGAGATAAAATTGGGAGAGGGGAGAAGGTGGCATATTCTTTCTGCAGTGATTTTGATTGCCGCAGGGGTAATAGTCAAGTTTGTTTACATGAGCAAACAGAAAAATGTGAGTAACATAGTTAGCAATCACCTTGCTACACCACTGTGTTAGGTTTATGTATATTTATTTTTTTACTTATTGCAAAAGAAATTGACTGGAAAAATAGCACTGCGTAGCTTAATATAGGAAGCAGGAAGTTACTGATCTAATTCTGTGTTTTCTGTTTACCAAATGAATTTAAAGTGACAGTGAGATTTACACATAGAATTATTAGAAATGGTGTTGGAGTTGATAAACTGTGATAAGCTATCAGAAGACTAACATTTTTGAAAAACACTTGCCCTTGTAAAATTAAGGATACATTTTAGCAAGGCCTTTAATCCCTTTGCAGTGTTTAAAGTAACCCCTGTCTCAAAATGAGATCCAAAGAGCTTCATCCATGGTTAAAGAGCTGGAGGGGAAGGCAACCCCAATTACTTTTTGTCAGGTGCAATTATCGACCACAATAGCAGCTGGCAGAAGCATCTCTGGCATTATGGCAAATCATGTACCACTTGAAAGCTGCTTACATACTACTACTTGTGGGCATGTCTTAGTTTAAGAATTCTTTAAAATATAATTCCAAGAGCTGCAAAGATTTTAAAACACTTATCTGAGGAGACTGATTCAGGGATTAAAATGCCTCACATTGCCAGTGAAAAGACTGTATGGTATGTGAAGCAACTGGTAGTATTTAATTGCCTTTCAACAAAATGTTTGCAGTGAATTGAAACTCACTCTACTCTTAGCAAAATGTAATGCTTAGTAATGTAAAGAACTAGAAAGGCTGGGACAAATGCTGGCATTCACAGGACTCATCTATAACTTTTGGCATGGAAATCAACAACCGAGTTTAGAAACAAGCACAGTATTACATCATGCTGAGAGCTTCATATTTTGAAACAGTAGAGCTTACAGAGGGTGCTGTACATTTTCAGTCTAGACACTGGTTTTGTTTAACTGCAGGAGGGAAAGAAAACTTTGAGTTGCTTCTCCGTCATTTGTATGTATGAGTAATCCCCAAATCCTTACACTTGATTTCAGGCTTGTCAGAAATACGTGTGTGTATGAGGGAATGACTGAAGCCTTCTCTAGGTACCCAAAATCTAGAGAAACACAGAAATGTTGCAGTTGCCAAGAAATGCAGGACAAGAGTAGTACTGCAAAGGGAGCCCAAAACCATTAGGTGCACAAAGGCAAGATTTGGAACAGATATGTTAGTTATGCCAGCCTAAGCCTATCTGTGGAGTGTAAATAGCTGCAAAAGGGAAACAGCAAACCCAGCTGCACAGCAGTTACTTGATGTGTGCTTTACTTGATGAGCACTGTGTCCCTTTTGTATCTAACACTGATCTGGCAAAGCTTCTTGGTTTACTTTGCATGAGAAATCAGTTCCATCTAACCTGTCTTTAAGACAGTAAATTCAGAAAGAACTGAACGACTTCCAGGAGATCTTTGCTTTCTTGCAGGACTTGACCCACACTTGAAGTGGGCCTCCAGAGAGTTAGAAATATAAAAGTTAGCTTAGTTGATCAGCTTGAGATCATCTTCAGGCAGCCCATTTCTGAGTTATGAGCATCTGTGCTCTGCAAAGTTAAGTCCCTTTAGAGATATTAAGCCAAGTAACAATTAAGACGTCAGAAGTGATGATTGACTTGTGTTTCTGTAGCCAAGAATTATAGAAATATAAGTGTCAGAGAGTTTTGCAGGTGAATGTGTGGTGGGCAGTTTTTACATCATCTATCTGCTTTAGATAGGCTTCCTATACAGAGGCCTAAAATTCCAGGGAAGGAAAGGCTTGTGCCTGCACGCACTGGCTACACCTACCTTCCCCCAGAAAAGCTTTTAAAACCATTCATCAGCTGCAGCCAGACTTAGCATGCAGTCTCAAAGACTGCAAATTCCTACCATGAAAACAGGCAGCTGGTCAGAGAAGAGAGACTTTTGTCTTCATTGAGAGAAAGGCTAAGAAGAAACATAAAACCAGAACAAGATGTTATAAGATCTGTTATCTAGAAAAGGTTGCAAATCCTTCGTATTTACAGAAAATTAGACGAGATGCACAGATATTTTTTCCGAAGATAAAGAAAATTACTGCTTCTTACACAGATTATTTAATATACAGAAGGACAAAACTAAAGTTACATCTTTCCTATAATGTGCTTGAAGTCAGTCAGTAGATACACGTTCAAAGGAAACTTCTTCACTTCTCTTGCTGCTTACCGAACCATTGTCCTTGGTCCAGTTTGCCAACCCTGAAGCTAGGTTTTCAGGTGATCTAGCCTTTTGTCTGGATCACGATTATCCTGATCATTCTGGCATACCTGAAATTGAAGCTGAAAATGAAGGATGTACACCTACCACACAGCAGAAGCTGCAAAATATTGTATCCATAGCCATAGACATATCCAAGCCATAGATGGGTTATGTAATTGGGTCACTGATTTGCTATCCTTTAATATAATTAAATTTCACCTAGAACTGTGCAGAAATGCTGCATAAAGCTCCATTCATTAGTAGATTGCACATCCTGGACCCTTAGGACCAGACTTTTTTTTCCTTTTCTGGGGACACTTCTCAACAGTTCCTACTGCCTCAGGGTGCTACAGAGCCTGAAATAAGTAGATATTTTCAGATGACTGCTATTTGGAAAAACCTGGGTTAAATCAAGCTAAGATGACAGTCCTCCCAAATTAGGGCCTCCTTCTTGTTGGAAGTCTGTAGTAAGTTTACATTTGCACAGCAACTACATGCTCTGCTGTCTCTCCCTCCCCACCAGCTGTCAGTTGAATGAGTCTCTCCTTTTTAAACTTCTTTCTAGAAGCCTGAAAGCTGCATAGCTCACCATGCTTGTAGCAATCTACCTATTCTTTTATGAATGACATGCCTGGTCAAACTGACTGAGGCAGCTTCTGATTACAGAAGTGTTCACACAGTAAGCTAAATGAAAGGAGATCATTATTTCATTTAGTTAAGATTTTCCATTCTTTGTGCCCTGCCCAAAATGCCTTAAGTTCATAACACTCTCACAAATTGCTGTGACAAATAGTAAGTTATTGTCCCTTATATCACGGTTCTCATTGGAACTTCATGGAAAGCTACAAAATCTGGGTGGTGGCGGTTTTCTCTATTCATTTTATAACAAGTGAACTTTGTATAATGCAATATTAAGACTATCTGCTGCATTCTTTTATACACTGAATCTTTCCCCAGTGTTTATAATTCTTTTGGACCAGATAGACAGTATGTCTGATCTACTCCTGTTCTTCTAGGATCAAAACAGTCAAAATAAGCAAGACTAAGAACACTGGATTTAGACCTCCAGTGATACCAATTGTTTCATCTAAAAAGAAACTGACGTGAAAGCATCGGAATTGGTGTTTAACTTCTCAGTGTTGATGAAAATGAGTCTTATTCACCGCTCCTACCTTGTGTACAGCTACCCTGCAGCCACAGTGCAGAATTACCCTGTGCTGAGCACAGATAACATCCAAAGCTATTCCTATCAGCTGGTTCAAAGCTGCGTTGTAGCTCTGCCCTTTCTGTGACTGCTCGTTAGACGTGCCTATAGACACTCCTTTTCAGAGGGAGGACAGAAGTAGCAGTAAAGATGAACTGAGATCTTAGCTTAGATTTAAGGAGGCATTTTTAGACGTAAAAGAGTCTTAACTCATCAGCTATCAGGTTCATTATGAACCTAATGAACCCCCTGGTCACACTTCCATGTATGTTATAAAGTGTAACAGTCTTGCTAGATCTAACCACTGGTATGCAGATACAGACTGCCAACACCTCTAGGTTTTACACTGTGAAGATATTTCAGGCAGGTATTTGATGCACATTCCTGCTATACCAACTTCAGTGATTAGGCAGTAGCTCAAGAGATGTTTTATGTACATTTAAATGTCATGTTTAGTTAACCTCAGATACTGCTTTCAAGTTGAAGTTAAACGAATGCCTGATTAATGAAAGACACAACTGAGATTTGCAATTAAAGGCTCATTTTAGGCCACTATTAGTAACATACATGAGTATATTTGAAACTCCTTTGATTTAATTTCTCCTTTCAAGTAGAAGCAGGCTACTAGAATAAGCAGTATATAAAAATTATTTGTAAAGAGGCTCTTAAAGGTTGGATGGTATTTCTCATGGTGACCAAGACAATGTAGTCAGGTTCAGATTCAGCCAAGGTGACACTGCTGAAAGCCAGATAGTACCTATTGTTGTAGCTAGAGCTGTAGTTTAGTAACAACCATTTCATTTACTTGGCAAAGGCCTGTTACTGAATTCTTTTATGACCAACTTTTTCATCTGCACTAAGTCAAATTTCCTCTACTTGCTACTAATTTGTCAGCAGCAATAAACCACATACCCACTCCACAGTAACGTAGGGAGGGAGTTAGTTTATTCTCCACCCTGTATCTGCTTTGGTAATCTTGTTCTTTCTTAACCAGCCTTCTATCCATTTCCCACAGCTTCTCAAAAGACTCAGTAGTTGTTTTGTTGGTCCCACTGACAGCCTGGGCGTTCTTGTAATGTTTTAATAACCAACACTAACATTTTCACAGACTTGAGCCTTAGTACCAGTCTCACAGCTGTCATTTATTATTATTTTTAATTTATCATTCTGTGTTTCTCATTTTACATTTGGCAACTAGGCTGGGAAGTATGCTGATGGAAACTACCACTCCAAAGACCTTTTAATCCCAGTGACAGACCTGTCACCTGGCATACAGGGGCAGTTAGGTAAGGTGCCTAAGGTTAGACTCCTTAGAAAAAAATTTAGCCTGCATGTTTCTTTAGGCATCCAAATGAAGATTCTCCAACCTTCCTCACTAAGCTGTTGCCTAACTTCTGACACTCTTAATGACCCCGGTCATATCATTTCTCTTCATCAGTAAAGCCCTTGGGCATACCCACAAGCAGACCTAAGCTGTTTTCAGTCTTTACAGTGTCAAATAGCCACATGCACAGCTAAGCTCCTGTGCTCTGCTGGAATCCAGGAGCTTCCCTCACTGCTTTGTATGTGGATGCTGATGCAAATCACATCAGCTGGGCCTCTTCCCTTGTCTCTTGCCCCTGAGGACAATTCGTTGGTAACTCTGGGTCAGGCCTAGAAGGCAGAAGTGACAATGCCTAATGCTGTTATGATTAAATCCTTACACCTAGTTCCTAGTGGTTTTGCAGAAGCTCTCCTTTTCTCCTATAGAAAAATCCACTAGGTAGGATTTTCCTTTCTCTCTCTCCCCAAACCTTTATAAAGTGAGAGCTGCATAAAAGGTGATGCTTCCCAATCTATTTCATTCTGTGATGAAAGTAATACTCAGATACAAATAGAACCCCAGCTGTGTAGTGTACTGATTTAAGTCCTTGCTCTTCCACTTCTCTCTTCCCCACTCTGGCATTCACTAATCTTATTTATCCTGGTTAGTAATCTGCCTGTAGGACCACACATGTCTGTGCTTGTTTTGAAGAGCACCTCACATACTGGGTGTATTGTATGATAACAACAGCTACTGTACCAGTGAGATCCAGAGGTGAAGAAGAAAGGTTTTCATGGCAATGCTACAAGCTACAGCTGCTGACCAGCCTGAACACAAGCTGTTGCTGTAGGACACTGTAACTTCCTTCTTGCACCCCTGATGATTCAAGTGATTTAGACAGTAGAAGATAAAAGTGTAGCCAGGTATAATTCAGTTCTACCTTAATTGCCTGATTTACATCAGACTACACAGCTAGTTTTTTGACATGTTTTTGTCCTACCTTGCATTCTGCAGGTAAGTTCAAACAGCAAATAGGGTGTGAAGCTTTAGCTGGTTTTATATGCAGGTGGTGGAGGAAAGTGAACTGGATAAGATCTTCACTCTTCAAAAAGAATAAACTGGTAGGTAGTTTAATGACCTTTCTGTTGTTCAAACAGAACCTGAAATTCTTATTTCTCCCCATCAATAGCATTAATAAGGAACTATTGAAAAAAGTTCCTGCTTTTTTTAAACTGTAAAAAGTATTAACAGTTCTAAGCTAATTTTTCTTAAGGTTCAAAACTTGGATTTTCAGACATACTAAAGAGCAAGACTAGCAAAAGCTTCAATAACAACACTCCCTCTCAACATGCTTAAGTATTTGAGTGTGAAGTTTTTTAAACAGTAATATAATATTAAAACCAAGCAAGTGCTGGTGAGCTCATGAGATGCTGTAATTTACACAGCAGAATACAAATCAATTAATTGCGGATTCTCTCTTCTTGTGCCACAGAAACAGCCACCTCCCCCATCAAAACAAAAAACACACAAACAAAAACATTCATTATTCCTATAACATAGGAATACCTAATGGGGTTTTTCTCGTACATTGTTAAAAAGTAGGTATTGCATAGCAGTTAAAAAAGTAGGACTTGCATAGATATATATATTTACATATCATCCAGTTAACCCAGCTTTGGTCCATTTTGTATCACCCCACTTGCCTTTGCCTCTTTTAGTAGTTGTCTATCACCACCACCACCTCCTATTCCCTTAGTCCTATCTTCAGTTGTTCAGCACTGTGGAGTAGGGAGCAATACCAGAATGAAGGAGGTCCAAGCAGTGTCCTAAAGGTTCTCCAGGAGGTAGCTCCATGCCTGGTAAGCAGCAGAGTCTTCAGTTCACACATGCACATCCCCCCCAGCAGCAAACAGCGTTCCCACACTACCATCCTCCCCAGCCCCAGGGAGCAGGGCAGTTTTTCTTCTCTTGATCAGGTGACAAAAGGCCAATCTCTGCAGAAGTCATTAAGGAGAACAGCAGGTGTTGCCAGTTTCCTATGCAAAACAAAACACAAATTAGTTTTCCACTTTCTACTGAGTTTAGGGGGACTTATGTTGTGCTCCTTTTAATTGTTGTAATTTGGGAACCTAAGTAGTACTGAAACACTTGTTCTTCAAAAAATATACAGCAACTGTATGTTTATGTACTTATGAGAAAAACTGCAATTTTTTTGCTTTACTCATTTTTGCTTTAACCAGTGACATTTAATCCCAGTGAAGCTGCAACCTCTGCTTTCAGTGTTTTCACTGGTAAATGTCACCCTGCTACAGTGCTGCATTCACCAACTCTAAAGTAGCTTTTATCAGCAGTGGTGCAGTGTGCCAGTGTTCCCAGCAGTTCCCAGACTGCTGGCTTAGCTTATTTTCTTTCAACAGCTGTGGAAAATATCTGAAACACAAAGGCAAGAACTATTCCATTTTTATAGAGGTGTGATTAATAGGAAATTAGATTTATAGAGTTGCTGAAGGTAAATGTTGTATTCTGATCCTTTACTTCTAAGCCTCCAGTAATATTACAGCTTGATTAGTTTATTGTACTGTTTAAAGTTTGGTTAGATTGAATTGTAAGTGAATTTTACTATGTAGGACTTAGTTTATAGACCTAGCTGTGCGCCCAGGCAGCCAGTGAGCCAATTTAGCAGTGAGCTGGGCATTTCTTTGCATTAGAGGTGCATGTAAATGGAGCCCTGGCTTCTGGGACAATCCCTTACAGCTTCTTGGCAACAAAGTCAGAACCCCCAGTGGCCTGGAAAGAACTTGGACAATTGCAGCTCAAGAGGTCACAAAAGTGACACAAAAATTGTCTTTGCCCCCTCTTTCCCCTTTTCTGCTGCCTCAGTAAGGAAGGCTGAACTCAGAGATTTTCGGAGACATATCTCATGCAACACAAATATTCTACAGGCAGCCTTGTAGCTAAAGTAAGTAGATACTGAGGGTAATAGATAATTGTAAATAGATATTTGAGGGACACACCCTCAATAGCTGCTTGACCTTATAGAGACCCTGGTCCCCTCTTGTCCAATAGATTCCTCCCTCTTCCCCACAGCATACTGATGATTGCTATGGGGTTCACTAGGAGATACTGGTATTCTGCTGGTGGGGAAAAGCAAAAGCCTCGATCTTTTCGAGGTGTAAGACATCAATCATTCTCCAAAATGTACTTTTGACTAGTGTTTTGAAATTCACTAGTAGGAGTGCTCATCTTCTCGTCTTTAAGGAAGGCTGTAGATGATTCTGTTCCTTTCCATCATCCTTTCCAGTTTGTGTGCTGGCAGGAGCTGAACAGCAGCATTTCTAACTTACACATTCCCAAATGATTCCTCTTCTTTATAACGTACATATTTGTTTTCTCAGAAGTTTCCCCTGTATTCCTTGAGGAGTGTATGATGTTGGACTCCAAGCAGAAGGAGCACTGGTCTCCCCTCCTGCTGGCACTGTGAGAGGGAGTAAGTAGGACTGGTCAGACCAGATTTTTGGAGGGGAATTGCCACTGCAATTGCAACTGCACCAGTTCTAGGTAGGACATGTCTGTAGACACTCGCTGAAGATTAACTGAAGGTTAATCTTTAGTTCTGATTTACAGATCACAGGCCCCAGTTCAGATAGGGATCTATTTGTTTGTGGGCTTCAGCAGGTTTTTAACAGTCTCTTTCAGGGACCAGTTCCTAAATCTAAGCATTTTGGGATAGGAGCATCTATAGTCAGAGTATTATATGAGCATTTTGCATACAGAAATCCTATAGAGCCACATCTGCTTTGTCTTGTTTGAACTCATATATGTGAAAGAGGAAAGAGCAGAGGACATGAGTTAGGATCAGATCATGTTTTTTTTTAAAGATGTCAAGTCCATAATTTTCCCAATCCTTTTTCCTGCATGCAAGTACTTTTCCATGAATCAAAGGGTATCTGAGAAGCAGCTTACAAGTTATAAACAGTCAGTAGAAGCTATAAACTGCATGCATCATATCAAAACCTGAATATAGGAGAGGTATTTTATTATGATTTTAATTTTGATTGTCACCTGTTTTGTACCTCAGCAAAGTAATAACAGCAGCTCAGTGTGGCCTTTAGAGCTACACAGAGGTTCACAAATAGACCCATTTACTGTTATTTCATTACATGATCTTTTGTGAGTACACTTAGTTTGGAATTCACTGTGGCAATTTCATCTCTGTGTGCATCTAGACACAAGAATACCAAAACCCAAAAGGACTGGAGCTGCTGGCCAAGCTTAATAAAGGGGAGAAGTAGGATGAAGTGTATGGCTTGATAAAGACCATGATTGTAAAAAATCAGCTTTCTATAAAACCTGTTCTACAATTCTCAACTTCTCAGTAGAATGTTCGGATGGCTGCCTGACCTAAACCATATCCACAACTGGTGGTTTTTGTGTCAGACAGCAGAAAGTGAGGGACCAGTGCTTGAGCTTTCATAGCAGATGGAGGCTAAAAGAATGCAGAGCCATTCAAGAAGGAAGACAGCTGGAAGGGTGCTTGAGAAGAGGGTTGCAAAGAGAGATGAACACCAGTGATCACAAAGAAAACTAGGGAAGAGGATGGGTGGGACACATCTCAGGGGATTGGGTAGAGTACAGACAAATTGATGGAAAACGATGGCACTGAGGAAAGGCCAGGAGAGAGGATGGCAATAGAATAGGTGGCAATAGAAGAGAAAGGGCTCAGGGAGCAGTGAAGATAAGACAGTATGTGTACTCCAGGTAGCTCTGCTAAAGGAAAGAGGAAGTGGAGTTTCTGTTCAGCAGTGGTGCACATTTTTGTCTGTTCACTTAAAGCTGAATTTTGAATAGGAAATCAGTAGTTATACTGTATATTCAACTCACAAAAGTAGTAAGTAGTAAATAATTTATTGGGGCTTTAGGTGCTTCTTATGCACTTGTCTGAAACAGCCCAGCTTCTGCAGAGATGCTGGTGGGTTTTGCCTGCAGACACAGGAGAACACATTGTTTCCTATGCCTTTATTTTCACTACAGTAACAAATGTTATTACAAATAGAGATACCTAAACATGCCTTAAGTTGCATGTCAGTAGCCATGTACCAGTATCACAGTCAACATTCCTGCAAAGTAATCCAACTTCCCAGAAAATATGACAAAATGCATCATTTAGTTGACAGATATGGAAAAGTTTCTTTGAAATGCAAAAAGGCAGCATGTGTGGTTGTTTCATGTCCTTACTCACCCAGGCAAACGTATAAAAAACAGATCTTCTTTCTCAGTAGATTGTAGAGTAGGATTTAAAGTCCCAGCGTGGATGTGCTTGAAATCAGGTTCAGCAGGAGGCTTAAAACCACAGTATATTAGTCTGATTTCAAAATTTTGGTATGCAAAGTTGATGTGTTCAGCTTCTTAGCTATAGAATACAAAAATAATACAAAATAAGTACACCATTGCAAGTTTCAAAATCTGTAGATGTTGATACCCTAAACTTTCAAGATTAAAACTGCATACAGGATGTTACTTGTAAGGGACTTTGAGAAAACATCAGCAAAGTCTTGCATTAATAAATAGTTCAATTAAGATCAACAATAAAATCAGAACATTTTTAGAAACAGTATTACAGTCTGCTGAATGTGGTAAGAAAACACAGCATTGCAGTCATCACATCCCCAAGGTGGATTTCTGGGGCTGTGATCAAGGCAAAGCATAGGTGAGAGAATTTGGAACTCTGTAGCACCAAAGCTGTTGCTTTTAACGGAGGCTCCCCATTTATCAGTGGGATCTTGCCATGAAGTAGGAAAGGAAATGTTCTGAACTGATTGTTATAGCCCTGGAGCAGAAACTCAGATTTTTCCCCCCACCAGTATATCTTTTACAAGCTGCTGAACTTGGAACAAAATAAAATGGGGTATAGGGCCATGCTTTTATAAAAGAACTCTTTATTGCCATGTAACCCCAGCTGTGCAGAAAAGTACTGATTACATGGTAGTATTTAAGTTTAGTGAGAAATTTCTTGCCTGAAATCAATTTTGATACCAAGTGGAGTGCCTAATATACCCTGGTTTAAACCTTTTACTTTTAAGCAATCTGTTTTTCAGTTGAACAATGTCTAAAATTAAAAGAGTACTTTATTTTATTGTTAACATCTATAAGTGAATTTGAGATCCTCTGCTCCAAGGACATGGCATGTTTTTGCCAAAACACCTTGCTCCTGTATGCTTGTAACTGTCTCCTAGTGTTTATTAAAAATAAAAAATAAAACTGAGACACACCTATCAGCTAATAGATTCTTGTGAAGGTCCTAATTCATCAGCACATTTTTGATCAACTCTGAAGTGTTTTGCTGACTTAAGCCAAGGTTTAAGAGGTTTATAAGTGGATCCCAGGTTCAATCCTAATTAAATATCTTTGGCTTTATTATGTGCACAGATTTCATGACTGATACTGACACAACAAAAAGTGGAAGCTGTTTTGGTTATATAACCATGAGTCAAGGAACTGTAAACTTTTCCTTCATAGAAATAACTGTGCCATCTCAGAGCTCTTTTCCTCCTTCATGACATGTAAAGAAATATAGTATTTTTGACAGCTACTTTGAAATAATGTCTTTTGTTTGCCCCCCCCCATTTTTTCATATTCACCTGCCTTTGCTGTTTTTTTTTAATATCTTTTGAAATATATTTTTTCTGCAAATGTAATGTTACATGAACATACACACTTTTAATTCTTTACTGTATGAAAATACTCATTATTTACTTTTGTCATGTGTTTCATCTCTTTTAGATATTGTGCAATGGACCAGGAACATGTGTTCCTGTCTGTTTATCTGCTTTTCTTCTTGGCCTTCTACGAATAAAGAGAACAATCATTGTGTATGTAGAGAGCATCTGCCGTGTGGAAACTTTATCCCTGTCTGGAAAGATTCTTTACTACTTTTCAGATTATTTCATTGTTCAGTGGCCTGATCTAAAGAAAAAATATCCCAAGTCAGTGTATCTTGGTAGAATAGTGTAACAACAGAAGAAAAGCTAAGCTTTACCTAAAATAGACTCTGCAAGCTCCTCACTCACATTCCTGTAGTAATTTATTTTCAAGAACTCCTGTTAAGAAATTAGGCTGGTACTGAAAAATGAGACAATAAAGATTTCTCTACATTTAAGTAAAATTTTTGTGTGATTGTATTTATTGCTATCATGTAGGTGTGTTCACCAATAACCCATAGTGGCTCTAAGTCTATGCTGCCTCTGTTTTCATCTAGTTTTCCTGCTATGTGAATGGTAATTTTTGTCTACCAGTAAATATGGGAATTTGTATGAATGTAACATTTCCTGTAAGGAAACTTTGTATCATTTTAAAAATTGTAAGCAACAAAGTCTTTTTCAAGCACAACAGGCTTTATTTCCTTTATGCTAGCAGTGCAGTCCCTTGTGAATCCTTAGAGTATAAAGGGAACAGTTATATTAAGTTGGCTTCATGACAGTTTGTACTTTGCAGTCTTCCAAAACCCCCAGAGCATGAAACCAGTATCATTTTTCCTCTGGTCTTGTCAAAGCTGCCCTTATAATCTGTTGTGCACCTTTTGAAAATTGTTGCTCGCTTCTTAAGCTAAATAACAGGGTGACAAATGTCATGCTACAGGCACAATACTTACCAATTTAAGAAGTACTTTCTTCAAAGCTTATGTACAAAAAGCCATACCAAATCTACATCAAACAGAGCAAAACTGTCAGCTGGGGAAATTGAACGGGTTCAAGCTCTAAAATAGAGAAAAAAAATCAGTAATAAGGGAAGGAACAGAGTTTCCATCTTTTTCTGATACAGTGAATTTGACTTTCAGTATATCCTGTTTTCTCATTTCAAGGACCTTACTTTCAACAGTACAATATACACTTAAGACTTTGCCATGAAAAATGGTATGCCGTACATTGGAACAAGTTTTAAAAGGTATTTTGTTGGCAGTAAGTGTGTGAAAGCATACTCCAGCATTTCACATTCATCTGGCAAAATGTAATTCTACAACTGTCCCACCTATAAAGCAATATAAACACATCTGTCATCTGTACACACACAGAGCTATGTGGCTGGCTACAGAAACATAAACAAAGAAAAAAGCTCGAAGAAGAGTAGAAACGCCCTCCAGAGTGCACAGCCTAACTGGTGAAGCCAAGAGCAGCTCCTCACGCTGCCGCAGGAGGAGACTCTCTCGGAAGCCTTTTCCTTTTCCTGAGCGTCAGATGTCAAAACATCGCAGCAGCTATTCTGGTAGGGAATGGGGATGGAATTTAGCTCAGCAGAAACAATGGTTCCTGCTGTTAGGAAACAAGGGTCCAAAGGAATAGGCTGCTTTATGCAGAAAATCATTAGAAATCATCAGAAAACATTGTGCAGAAAACTACTGTCACGATATTGCAAGGCCCTGTGCGGGCCTGTGGGGAAGCCAGCTGTTATAACCTGTCCAACAGGCTTAATAATCCTCAGCATAAGGAGAGGCCCTTGATGTGGTCACATGTGAGTTCAGAACAGGGAGTTTTTGTGGGTTTTAACCACGATTATGTCTGAAATTAAAGAGCTGTTAATAGGTTAGGGTTATGTGAGAAGGACTTTGTGCAGCACATACTGAGGTCCTTGAAAATGACTTGGTTGAAGTAAATCTGATGTGTCCAAGGACTTTTTTCCCCCTGAATCGGAGTGAGGACTATCTTACCATGACTTTCTGCACAGTTGCAGATAGTTTGGTAAGTTGGAGATACACTGTACTTTATTATGGCTAGTGGTAGTTTACTTTAAATCAGTGCTTTCTCCCCTGACTCTTGCTTTCTGTTTTGCAAGGGAACTAGAGTGGAGGGGAAGAGGACAAAGGCAGCCTCTTCCTCTGCTCTGGGAGAGGGGCAGCAGCGCAGGATCAATGCCCCGAGGTTTAGAGAAGCGTGAGAAGAGCAGGGCAGAGGATGCTCCCGCTCCTCCCGTGCCGAGCAGCCCGGCCCGGCCGGCACCGAGCCCCTGCTGCTTCTGCCCTGGGCCGAGCAGGAGGCACCCGTCCTCATCCTGCTCGGGATCTACACCTTGGTGAAAGCATCTCTGGCTGCTCTGCTACTCCCTCAGAGCCCTGCCCAGGGCAGGATTTGGGGTTTGGTGTGCTTTCCAACTGCGGGTTCATAAACTTTGTGAGTCTGCCTTTGAACACTGTGGAGTTCCAGGAATTTTCTTTCACCTGTCACCTGCATGGCAATGACTACTGCTAAAAGAAAGAACTTGCCTGTTCAGACTTGTAACCTCCCATGTAAACACTCTGAAGGTAACAGTAGATTTCTTCATAAGAATCTGTCCTGAAAAACTGAACTGCTCCAGGCCGTCTGATGTAGAGGAATCTCATTTTCAAGGATTTGGGATGACTTTTCCCACTTCCACTGCCAGCCTTCTGGGACCGCAAAGCCAAGAGTATCTCAGCCTGCATTCCCCCACACATTCTTTACTCTGGTCAACATGGGAAACACAGGTTAAAATAGCACATATAACGTGGTTTTTAATTCAGATAGTTGTCTATGAGAGTGTGGGACACTTCCCATTCCCTGGTACTGCTATTTTCCTTACTGGCTCAAGTCCCTACTTGAGTTAAGGGCATTTACTTTTCAGTGGTTTATAATTAGTTCTAGCAAGTGAAAACTTGGATTAGAAGTGACCCAGAAGTCTGTAGAGTTGAAGCAGGTAGAACTGCTCTGGAGAGCTCAAAAATGGGAGGAAGATCACAACCTAACTCTGACCAAAGCCTTCAACAAAACACTGCATGACAGCCGTAGGAGACAGTTCAGAAAAAGAGACTTCTGGCTCAAGCTCCCTTAAAGGAAGTTTTGTTATCAACCAGAGTGACTTTTCCTTGAAAAGATTATCTCAAATAACTGCTAGTTCTCTCCAAAAGCACAGTGGAGCCGAAGTAAACTAGCATTTTGTTATTGAGAAGCTCTTTCTTATCTTTTGTTTTTAGAAGATGGGTACAACCAAGCAGTCTATTGTTCTAGGGGAAAACTGCATTCTTCCTCTCCCAGCACAGAACAGAAAACAGCCCTCCCAGGGTCTAGGCAAAGACTTAAAGGTCGCTGACTGGATTCCTTAAGTTTAGATTCTTGGGGTTTGCTATGTCTCATTTTTTCTCTTAAATATTAATATTATGGCAAACACGTTCGCATTAAATACAGGAATATTTGATGTGAAATACATTACCTCTTTTTCTCCATTTCCAAAAGAGGAAACCATAATACCTTACATTTAAAGCAAAATGAGGAAGAAATATATTCTTAAAGAAAGCAAATATGACTTTATGGAAATATCATCATCAAAATTGGCAAAGATTTTCAAAGAGAACAGAAGACATCCAGAAATTCTCTCCCTGAGTCCTGGCATGAAAGCCAAATTCTAAATGAGTTTTAGTTATCAGATTGTTTTATCTAGATACGCATTAGCTGACAAATATTAAATATTCAGAGTTGCTTCTCTTTTGACCTGGTTGTCTCCTAGTGGAGAGTATGTAATGTACGTTAAAGACAGGTTAATTTTATTTTAAAAAAGGAGGAAGGGAAGGTAAAAGAGGAGCACCAGTTAGAAATAAAACAACTATATAAGAAAAAGGTTGACTCTTGATAAAAACAGCTTAAGAGATTATTTCTATGTTATACTAGAAGAAAGCTAAACAGACTGATCTGAAATCTAAACAGACGGATTTACTTTCAGCCAATGATTCAAATTTTTACAACTCAGCCATGACCATTCCAATAAAGTTATGCTATTCTGTTACATTTCACAAGACATTAAGGATTTCTGGGAACAGTAGTCAAAGCATCAAAAAGAACTTCTGAAGTTGTACTCACATAATTCTTCAGACACCTGTTTTTCCATGCAAAAACATCCTGTCATAACATAGGACAGTTAATGCCTTGAAACAAGAGACTGCTGTATACAAATAGTGCATTGATAATTTTAAACATACAAGTGCAAGTCATGTTTGTAAAGCAAAGAGATCCTCTTAAATCTGTGCAAGGGGCCCTAAAGCATATCCCGACCCACAGTGAACACCTTTCCCAACCTCATTTTCACCTCCAGATGAGCTTATCAGTGTGCCCTAGCCAATGTGCAGTCACAGGCTGCATCCAAGCAGCAGCCAGTTTCCCTGGGACAGGAGAGAAAGTAGGATGCCTCTGGGGAAGAGTAGCTCAGAGTTAGAGAGTGGCACTTGCACAAAAACCTTTCCTTTGTTTAGTGCCAAGTGGCACCATCCAACTGAAGACATTTTTGCCCCACACTTCAGTCCTTGGCAAATAGCACAAAAGACTCGCTGACACCATTTCTCTCTAATGACTGTGTCTCTTACATCTCCTTAATGGAAATAAAGGATTCTAACAGACCCTCAGGTTTCTCGCAGCAGAAACTGAGCTCTAGACCTTTCTGAAACTTGAATTTGACTTTTTCCAATGACCATACTTCCTGATAGCGTAATGGTAGGCTCGTGACCAGTATTGTTGAAATCAATAGGAAGTACTCAGAGGCAGAGGTCATCTTGCATGAGCTGCTTGGTAAGAACCAGAATTTTGCACAAGAATTCAAGAAAACCGGTAGCTCTCACAGTAACAGCTTTGGACAACATTTTTCCTCTGCATTGCTGTTTCATGCTGCAATGGCAATGGAGAAGGAAATGAAAGTGGCATATGGTACATGAAGATGGACCTTTGTTGACATACTTCTTTAAACTCAGGTCACTATTCTGCAGAGCGTAACATTTCCCATTTAGAATTTCTTATATCTATTTTACTTCCTTGCCCAAAATTTTTTAACATGTTTTACGATCCAGTTAATTAACTAGGCAGACAGAAATATGCATGCAACAGAAATAAGCAATCTCACATTTAGCTGTGCCAGGGATAGGCTTAAACCATGCATGCATCTATAAAAAGATGTATTTGTTGATTGATAATGTGAGTTTTACACATAACTTGTGTTATCTTTGCGTGTACCTGAGGAACAAAGCTGAACAAGATGTTTGATGTGTTTGTTATTCTCTAACAAGAGACGAAGTAGGGGTAATAATATTTAACAGACAAAAATGGGGGAAATGAGGGTCTCTCTGAGGAATGTTTAATGTTTCAAAAAACTTAAAACACTTTATCCGTTAAGATATTATGCATATTAAACAAATATATTGTAAATTGATGAGTTAATGAACGGTAGCACAGACACTAGTCCACTGTTCCACCCAGAATGTTTCATTTGCAGTTTGGAGTGCCTTTTTTTTTCTTTTTTTTGAGGAAGTGTATTGAGGGTGTGGGTGTTTTTAATACAAAACTCCGGTATTCATGACTATGCAGTGAGATGACCTGGATGGTACTGGGTTTACACAAGTGCTCAAAGAGATTTGGTATAAACTTCAGAGGAAGAGAGTATTCTTAGATGGACAAAATTGTCCTTGCACTATGCACCAAATAATTTTTAAAGGAGTCCATAACAAAGTTATAGTATTTTTTTAATATTGAGATTTAAGAAGTATTTTAGACCCTACAGTGAAGCTGCTGTGCATAATCCTACCCCTTCTATGCATCGGTGCACAGTAGGTTCTTAAAATCAAAAAGCCCTCTGCTTGGTTTAAGAAAGAGTGGATATTTGTAGTGCTATATCAAGAGTCAGATCTGCTCAGTTAGCATTACGGTAAATTCTACTTTCAGCTGCCAGCAGCTTGGCAATTAGAGTTTCCTGCTTTATTGTTAAACACTGCAATTGAACTCTGCTGATTTTCATTTGTGATCCAGCTTGGGATGTCAGCTGACACTGAAATGAATGTCCTAACCTCCAATTCAGTGGCTTAAAGGATATCTCCCCAACATTCACTGCCAAGATGAAATCCAGAAATTATTATTCAGCAGCAGTAAACAGGGCCTGTTTTTGCAGGCACCCATTTGTAAAAAAGCAAGCATGACAGCTGGGAATTACAGTTAAATGTGCTTTTTATACCCTCACTGAAAAGCAGATTATTTAAAGTAATGTAGCTGTATTTGTAAAGAAGCACTTGAGTGATATCTTAGCAGCTCTGCATTAATACTTGTAATAATTCCTTTAAAAAGTAACTTCATAACAGGGTAGGTACACTAAGTCAGATTTTTCAGTGGAGTTAGATAAAAAACAAATACTTTCAAAAATTATTGGTGGAAGGATCTCCACTCTTCTGTCACTTCCAGATAGAAGATGACCACTGACAAGAAAAGGTAATTACTTCAGAGCACATCCCAATTCTAAACATATTTTTCATTAAACACCAGACTAGAGATAATGCATGAAAATCTTCATTTAACTTTTTATTTGAATAACACTAGGGGTAGAATAGGAAGGCTGAAGAAATACAGAGAGCGCTGCTTCCATGTAAAGTGTTACTTTGGAAAGATTGAACAGGCAATTCTGAGAGGAAAGAAATTATTACTGCTGCCTTGCTGCCCTAAAACACCTCCCACCCTCAAATTCTTTCAGGTTTATTGAAGAATCAGAATATATCACAAAGCAGTTAGACTGACTAGACTGAATTTACACAGTTCAGCACTGTCCTGTGATGTAATGAACATTTCTACATGCTCATATGCCAAGCTTTTCCTCTGAAGAAAGTTTATTATAGACTGCAGATACAAGTTTATTTTGTATCTGTTTACTTACAGTTTTAACCTCCATGACCAGAATTTTCCTTTGTGTTCACAAGTAAACATCACCAGTACCTTCTACTCCATCCCACAGCCCCTTTTGGAGATGGGTCAACACATGTGGGAACTGCAGATATGGAACTGAACCATCCCAGTACTGCAGTTATTACTGAGCAAGCACATCTAGCACACACTAAGTACATCATATTGTTATTACTGAGTTTCAAAAAACAGGTATAGCTTGCATTAAAACTTAAGCAAACAATTATTTTAAATGTCAAATATTTGTTTCAGTTTGGGGAAAAAACAAAAGAAAAAGAAGGGGAAAAGTACTTCTCCATAGCACCAAAAAAACATGAAGCCAAAATAAACAAGAAGAAAAACAACAACAAAAAAAACCATCAAAAAACCCCCACACTTAACATCATCTGGAAATTCTGAAGTTTTGCGGATGCAATGCGAGCATAAAATGGACAAGATTAATGATCTGGGATAAAGTGGCTAAAAACCTCAGCATTCTGTATTCTGGTACAGTCTCAGTTATCTGAGCATCAGCTATTCCTAATTCCCTTCTCTCCCCCAAGTCTGAATCACATCCTCTGACATGTACTGAAGTACATTAACAGTGACATGGATTATTTGAAACCTCTCTTATTCAAACAGATTTGAGATCCAAACTATTGTAATAACTGAGTTTCCATGCCATGGTAGCCAGCCTCTGGCTAAATGCCACTGTGTCTCAGCCAGTCACTCATGTGCAACACTCAGCAGTCTTTGCACCATTCCAGTCCCAAAAACCCTATAAAGCACTCTGACGATCACTTGCTATTTTTTGCAAACACTTTTTTTGCTCTTGAAGTTGTCTTAATTTCTAAGTATAGCTTTATCATGAGATTTCACAGAAGGATAATGAACTAAAGTTAACAGAGAGGCAAAAAACAGCACATTTTCTCAAGCTTGTAAGAATATCATGTCAGAGGTGGAAAATATTTCTGACAAGGAATTAGTCTCGTTCAGAAAATACTGCTTAGATAATTAAAATTGGAAGAAGTAATGGAATTAGGCTGCAAGGAGAAGGGTTTTATTCCTTTTATCTATATAAAAATTTTGATTTTTAAGACTGGATTAAGATTATTATTACTGGATAATTAATCAACCTTTTAAAATATCAGCACTACTCAAGAATATTCTTGTTCCAATAAGTGAGCATGAAGACTTTAACCATCAAATAACTGATCTGGTCACAGGTCAGTTGTTGTAATTATTTTGTGTTTGGCATCCAAATAAATAAATTTGAATAATGCAGCCTGAAGTTGCATGAAAAAAAGTTACCACATACTACTTTAAATCAATTATCTTGTGAGGTTGTTATTGGGGAACACAATGGAGAATGAAGAAAAAAATTGGTGTTAACACACCAGCCCTTGAAAGACGTGGATTTGTTCAGACCTGTTAAGAGCTGCGGTGAAATAAAAGCAAGGAGAACGTGCTCAAGTGGCATAAAAATCAATTTTGGAGGTTCAGAAAGGGAGATAAAGTATTGAAATCAATCTCAGATCATGCTGAGCAGGCATCAGCCAAACAGTAAGTGTAATAACTACTTCTGCATCCTGGAGAGACAGAAATTGCTTCTTCAATATATGTATGTGAAATTTATATTTTGTATGTATAGATGGAAAGTTAAAGTGGTAGCTGGAAGCCAAGAATTACAGAAGCACAAAATACCACAAAGTTACAATTTTCTCCCTTCCTCTGATTCCCTCATAGAGTTATCCCCTCCAAAAGAGAGGGCAAAACTGACTCACTAAGTTTCATTAAAAAATAAGGAAATTTTCAGGCTTTGAAGTCATTCTGCGTTAGAATTGATGTGTTATAATCGTTAACTTCTGCATCCATTCAGAGTTTAAGAGTGGAACACGTCCTTAATATTCGGTGTTTGTAATTTTGATGCAGTCAGGCAGCAGCCCCTTCTCAGGGCAAAGGTGCCTGTGGCTGGGGTGTTCCCTTGGCTCCCAGAGCAGCAGTTCCCGTGAAGCTGCAAACAGCAGCAGCTCATGTGAAGACCACTTGACCTTTTTCTCTGTCATTAGAGAATTACAGTTCAAATACAGTTTTGGCAGTAGGTGTGTGTGTGCTCGTCCTCTGTGGCTCATTCCTCTGCCGTGGGGAGGAACAATTCTGGTGTGTGCTGGTTGGTTGGGCTCAGCCTTGGCTCATCCAGGGCTGCCAAGGAAGTGGCCCAGTGAACTTCAGGAGCTACAGTGTGACTGATGGGAAGTTTTAAGAAGAGTCATCAGAAGAAAAATAATTAAGGAAAAGGCCACCCTTTTAACAAGTCTAGTGTTTACAAGTAGCACAAAGATACAGTGCCAAGTTATTTTCCTACCAAAGTCTGCCTTAAGTAGAGATACAAGAGCCAGGTTGTTTTTTTCTTCACACACGTGAAATAGAACAATGAAGAAAGACACACCAAGTCTTGTCTTCCTTGCAAGGAGCAGTTCTGGTAGCACATGCTGTCCCTGCAGGCATTTCCTTTGTGTACTGCTGTACTGCTGTTGTAGGCAAACATCACTGTGAAATGAAACTGATGGCTGTTAACACGGAGTCAAACACTTCGGCACCTCTGTGCTGGTGAGACAGTCTGGCTGCAAGTGTTTAGGTCCTACTGATGGAGAAGTGGAGCCATCAAATAAGAGGGAGAAAGGGCACTCTGATCCACCTGCTGCAAGTCAACAGACTGCTGTTCCTGTGCTTGAGGAACAGAATTGTAAAATATGTCAAGCATTTTGATTGCACAGCAAGAAATCTGAAGTCCTTTGTTGCCTTCTGCATGTGTACTGGTTTTAGCAAGTTAAAAACCAACACCGGCAGCAAGCCTTTCACCCAGTCAGGGAGGAGGCAGGGAGAGGCACGTGAGAACACAGGACCCTCAACAGTAATCAGGTTGCTGGTAAATTATATTTAAATTTTTTTTCTATATTAGCATGGAATGTACTTCAGCATTCAACTGTTCTTCTAGCTACACCCCCACTGATAAGAATGCAGCCATCACATCTTAACAGAAGGTCATGAGCCTCAAATAAAAATAAAAAAAGCAGAAAAGTCTGCCTTAAGTTTATTTATGAACAGCTAGCACCACAAGGTAACAAAACCCCCCTATTCTCTCAAAAGTATGGTGGACAGAAGATGACGTCAGTCATCAATGAAAATGTAAGGGACTGAGAAGCAAACATTTAGATATTTTAACAAACTGAATATATTGTTTTGGTTTAAATACAGCTTAATCTCTTAAAATACAAACATGTAGATAAGTCTCTCTTCAGCAAGTTACTTTATCATAAACATGAGTAACATATATGTCCTTAAAAATTAGTCACAAAGGGGAGTCTTTCCCAACGTTAAGACCTGGGCTCCCAGTACTGCAGCTGTCAGAACTGATGCTTAAAATCCCTTCTCAAATGAGGGACTCCCACCACAACACACTTTCAAGAAAAGTCTGGGTTTGAATTTCCTTTTTTTTTTTTTCTACTTCAGTATTTTAGGTTTGGTCCTATGCAATTCTCTGAGCATTTTGGCATCATGTGCATCTCAGAAAACATCTCCATATAAGGGAATTTACTCAAGCAACGTAGGGAAAACACAGAACACAGATATCAGATAATAATTCCATCAAGGCTGAATTTGGCCCCATGATTCAGTTTGTGGTATTTGAAAGAAGTCTCTGTACTCAGTTTTTCCAGATGTTGATTTTAAGACACTTGCAAGCTACTTTTAGGTAGAATTAATGACTGTCGAGAAAATGCTGTCTTCTGTAGTCTGGTACAGAGGAAAGAAGAGTGGGCTATGAACACCTCTTAGTGCCTGTAATTGTTCTACAAGGCAAGAGAATCTCTCATGGGATGAGAATAGTCTGGTAAAGTAGTTGAGAGGCAATACAGCACACATACAGCATGGCATGTTTAATCAAAGTACCAAGGGCAATGCTGCAAACCCCCAGAATGTTCCAAAGTAATTAGTAGTATGAGCACAGCAGTGTTGTAAAATAGATATTTGAGGCAACAGATGAATAAACCTTATACCAGCTTAGCTAGGACATGCATTATTTTGAAAAGGAATCCTAATAAATGAAAGATTAGGAACAGCTTCGGGTAGTACTAAGGCTCTTCTGTAGAGTTCTTATTTTGCAGTTTCAATGCTATTGCTAATGTTTGGTCTTAACCATCAGTAAGGTTCAAGTCTTACTGGAGTCACAAGTTGTATTTATCCTACAGCAATTTTAATAACTTTAGTCACATAAGTTAATTAGGCTAAAACATTACTGAGTGTTGGTGTCACCACCACCGTGGGACAGGCCATTTCACAACACTGGGAGTAGTTAACATGCTGGCATGGCAGCCTGAGAAAAACTCCCCCAAATTCAAGAGAATTGCAAAAGGGCTTAGTTAGCTCCTTGCCTCTTAGCTGAGGCACATCAAAGGGGGAGCGAGCAGTACAGCCTTCCTTTGGCCTCACCAGGTCAGTACACTCACTCATGAGTATTCCTTTTTCTTAATCCTTAGGAGACAACGCAGTTGTAACTCAGAAATCCTGGAGTATCCTTCCCCTTCCTAAAGCACTGGGCTCTTGGCCAGTGCTGTCTTTGGCCAGCTCCCCCCCGGTTACCTGCGGGCCAGTGAGCTCCATCGACAGCAGTGCAGTGTGGGACCCCTCCTTCCCTGAGTCACCTCCTGCCTGTACCAGGGCAGCACAACTCCTGCTTGGATTTCTCCTTGCACTCCAGTACTTCCAAGCTCTGTAGCTTCCACCTCCCACCCAGGAACCTACTCCTCTGCTCCGGGCAAAAATCACACCCATGACCACAAACACACACAGTAGTGTATTTCTTCATCTGCTTCTACCCAGCCCCAAGGCTGGTACCACCATTCTCCCCAGTTCAGAACCCTATTCCTCTTCCTCAGACCAGCCACACCACTCAGCAAAGCACTCCTCCTTCCCTTATAGATTATTCTTTAGAGCTCATCCTGGCAAATTATCTTCCTGTATGCAGTTTAGCTCTCCCAAACTAACTCCCTTTATCCTTCAGGGAAATCATCCCACTCCTCCTCAGCTGAGCCAGCTGCTTAAACCAAGG
The DNA here is from genome assembly GCA_013399195.1 of Dicrurus megarhynchus. Classification (NCBI taxonomy): domain Eukaryota; kingdom Metazoa; phylum Chordata; class Aves; order Passeriformes; family Dicruridae; genus Dicrurus; species Dicrurus megarhynchus. The sequence goes on along the minus strand of VXAD01011628.1, from coordinate 167,407 downwards.
CCCTTTATCAGGATCAGATGAGTAGGAAGGAGATAATGCTCCACCTCAGAGATGGCTAGGCTCGACTCCACCAGTAGGACTCAACAGTCTCCCCCTGCACATCTTCAGCCATTGAGGAGAACACAGAAATCAAATGTGGTTTTGAAGGTTCAATTGAGCCACATTGATTCTATAGATTATGGTGGAATTACACACGGGATAATTTAAACTCAGGGAGTTTAACTGGACTACACATATGCTTATAATAATTCACGTGCAAGAATGTTTGTAAGATTATGGTCCATGTTTCCAAGAAAACAGACTTCGTCTCTTCAGAGTTCTTTTTCTCTCATTTCCAACTGAAGTCGTCAGTGCGTGTTTATGATATTACATGTGGTGGCTGAAGAAGTTATTACAATGTCACAAAGAGGATTATGATTTCAGGTGGGGAATAATTCTTGTACAAATCCTCTTTCCATACAAACAGCCTTAGTAATAAGAAATGTGGAAAAATAGGGCAAAGATAAGAGATTTACCCATAATGAGCCAGATTGCTCAGTATGCTCCAGCTGCTTTGTAGTGCACTGATGGGCTTAAATTTGCTTTGTGTTGTCAGAGTGATGCAAAAGAGAATGTTTTTAACTACACTCAAATATTTCTTGTACAACCTCTTCCCCCAGGGTGTGAGCATATTACTGATCACAGAATAAAAGGCAACAATCACCCCAAAAGATCGGTAGTTTTCTAATCAGATGTTCAGTATCAGCATAAAAACAATAAATGTAAAAACAACAAATGGTATTTGTGCCCTGCTCAGATGAGGTAAAACCCCCACTAACTACAGGATTTATTTGAGGATAATTTAAACCTAATTGTACAGCAAGAAAATGGTAGGCCATATTTTTGTCTGCTACTAATCAGGACCATTTTTTTCCAAAATTGATGAAACATATAATTTATGGAGCTGAGAAAATCATACCAACTGTAAATGTCTCAAACTTCCCAAGCCACTGAGTATTGCAGCAAAAATGATTGAGAGCATTAACAAACAGTGTCCTGATCCAACATTACTTAAGTCAATGGAAACATTTCCAAGGACTTTGGAGGATGTCGAATCTAGCCCTAAATCACATGTTCTCTGAGGTCATGAAAGATGAGTTTATCCCAACATGAATGTCTAAAAACTAATGAACTTTCATTATGTTTACGTGAACTGCCATTTCCCTCACCCCATTCTTCAGTTTCCTGCCTCTCTTGCACAGTTTCCTTTTCCCAATGGGTTCTTTAGGCAGTTCTGCTTCCTTTAATTAGGAACAGCCCTGGCTGTTTTCCTTAGAGGCAGTGCAGTGGAGAAGCGGTTGGAGTTGAGCTGATCCACAGCACCACGGTATGAAACAACCTCCGGGCTGCCCTGCAAGTTCCTCAGGACTGTTACAGCCCCACCACAAGTCTTTTGAAAGAGGCGTGTTGGTTTCAGCTGGAGATAGACCATTTAGCCCTGGTATTTTGCTGTGAAATTGAAGCACAGACCTGTTCTCTTTGTGGGATGCCAAATAGGTGGCTAAGTGGGCCACAGCTCCAGAAGCCAGCCTTATAGCCTGCTGTGCCTTATCCAACTAGTCCTACCAGTGGATCATCTTAGGATATTTGTTTTCAAATTTATTAAAATTTAACCGTATTTGAAAGGTTACTTTAACACTGAAGGAAACACATTGCTGTATTTTCGGGTCAGGACTTCACTCAATGGATCAAGTGTTCACTGTGTACTCGCTTTCCAGGGTGGCTTCAGTGCCGAAGCCAGCCGTGGTCCACCGCTGGCTCCCAGGAACGAGCGCTCCCTGGGCTGGATCCGGTGTAATCCCGCTGGTATGCCCAGCACGCAAACCTCGTGTGTGCCCTGTGCCTTCCGCAGAGGGACGGGACTCCCACGGCTCCCCGGCGGCCACTAACACAGCGCAGCGCTGTCCTTCCGTGCCTTAACGCCGTAGGGAAGGGGGTGACCCGCACCCAGCTCCGGCGGTGCTGGCTCCCGCAGGATCCGTGCCCAGGAGCACATGGTGCAGAGGAACTAAAATCGAGACGAGCATGAGCCCGTCGTCCTGCTACACTTCAATCTCACTTCGACGATTTGTGCACATCTTTCCTCCCTCTTGCTCCGTCTCCCAGCGTTGTTCCAAGTTTCCTGATACTCTGTAACCCTTTCAAGGAATTTCGCAAGTAGCTCAGGCCACGGCACAGCGCAAGAGAGAGGTGTGCGTGAGCGTTTCCCCAGCATCCAGCCCTGCCCGCGGCCGGTCCCACTCTGCCTGGGCTCCCCGAGCCCTCCTCTCCGGCGGCGGTCCCGCACCGCCCGGGAAGGGCCCGAGGGCGAGCATCGCCCCGAATGCGGAGACATCGCCGTCCTCTCGGCTTCCCTGTCCTCAGTGCCGTCATCCCGGTCCGGCGGGGGCTTCCCACCGCATGCGGCAGTTCGGAGGCCCCCGTGAGGGCCGGGCAGCGCCGGACCGCGGCCGCCGGTCCCTAGCCGAGATCTCCCCCCCACACACACCCCC
>VXAD01011628.1:37074-164583 GCA_013399195.1 Dicrurus megarhynchus | reverse complement strand
GGGCGCCGGTTGTGCGCGGCTTTGCCGAGGTTCTTCTCGTATTCTTAGGAACAAAAGGTGTCTCATTTTGTCCTGTTACAGTGGCTGCTACCTTGCAGCGAACATTTACCTGATAAGAGGAAAAACCTTTGCAATAAAAATTACACCGCTTAACAAGTGGGGATAAGTTGGTGCTCAGTGTCTTTATTCACAGGCTTAAAATCTAAACGTGGTATTATTTAACAACCGGTTGTTTCTCACTCATGTCTGGTTTCAGGCTTCAGCAGATCCCCAAATCCTGTTTTACTTGTAGCTGAGTAGAGAGAAAAGTAGGGAGAAAAGTAGTTCCTTTAAACATTGTAATTTATGCTTTACAAAATAACATTTTGCTTTTTTTTTTTTTTTCTTTATTGGTTTCTCAGGATGGTTGTGGGTTCTGCTGCAAAGTTTGATGACATCATGTAACCAAATGTCTTCCAGAGTGGTTGCTTCCAGCATCTAAACTTAGTGATTTATCTACACCATTACACACTGAAAAAAACCCCAAAAAACAACTCAAACCTAAAAAAAATACTAAAATGTGTTGTGTGTTACTGCATGTGAATTAGGAAGAAAGTAGATGCTCTTCTACTTTAAAAATTATTGACAAAATTATGCAGGTTTAACAGTGATCCCTTAATGGGGACAAGATGGGAAGAAGTTCTTTGTTCTTTCTTTCAGTTTCTTGCCATCAGCTTCCTCAGGCCCTCCTGGGGAACTGTTCCAAGCCCGTTCATTAGCAGAGGGTTTGAAACTGGTGTATTTCACACCTTTATGCAAAGGGCCTTCTACTTCATCTTGCTGAGTTTTGTTTCACTCACATTCTCTGCCTTCAATGCAAATATTGCAGAGGGATGGATGTTTTGGGGCAGCTCCAGTTTACTTGTTTGCAGGTTTCTGTTGCATTCTTTGGAAGTGTCAGTGCAGCATTGCCATAGAATAATTCAAGTGCACCAAAGAGGAATGAACTCCTCTCCTTTCAAAAAACCCAAGCAAACAAAAAAGCCTCCAATGAACAACAAAAACTCCATAAGAGATGTAGCTTTGAGCTTTTAGAATGTTGTTCTCACTGTAAGAGATCAAATTTCAAAGAAGTTGTGTTATATACAGATATGTTGTGTACCTCCAATCTAGTATCTTGCGTGTGTTTGTGGGTTAGATGTGTGTCTGTTCATCTGTATAACTCTAGAGGATCAGCAGATAATGTCTCTGTATTTCTAAAATATTGGCCTTTGTGCAAACTATTGTGTTATGGGTTTTTTAATGTGCTGTTGGGGTAATGTTTGTAAGTAGCTGTAGTACCTCCCTGCTTGAATGATAGTGTTAGATAGCCTTGTTTGAAATTTTCAGTGCTGATCCCCAAGCAATGTTTTTCTGCAGAAAACAGACAGCTTCACAGCTATGCTGCCCAAGGGTCCAGCTGTGCTGGATAAAAAAATCCTTAGGTTTTGGTTTTTATTCCTTATTTTCTCATTTGACATTGTATTAGTGTTCAGAGAGACCTCTTGTTTGCTATGGTATTTGAATAGATGAATATAACATGTCCTGATACTTTTTAAGAATTTTATTTAATTGAGGCTCAGGATTCAGTCTCTAAACTTAAAATCTATGTCTAGTTTGGTGTTTAGGGCTATTTTTCCTTTTTTTTTTTTTTTTGTCCTTTTGAGGCTCCACCCTTCTCTTGTTTTGCTACTTACCTTAGTTCACGCCAATATGGTGTTTGGTCTCTGTTAGGGATCTCTTTTCCTCATTCCTACAAAAAAAGCATGGAGTTTGTGTACTGGTTCCCAGCTGTAAGGAAATTCGTCTGCATGAGAAATGTGTAGGTAGTCAAACTAGTGTAATCCCTTTGAAGCTGATTCCCTGTTTCCTTGAGATCGCAGAAGATATTTGATCCAAAACAAATATTCAGTGGGGAGCCCTTTCAACTGATTGAAATGGATGGTTTCTTCTGCAGGCAAGAAATTATTTTCTTCATGGGCAGTGGGGGAGTTTCTGCAGTACGTGAGGTTGACATAGCATGAGATGATGATGCAATTAGATAAAGCTGCAAGCTCATTTTTATATTTATCTCTGATTTATGCTCCATTGTCTCGCTGCAGAAGGTGTGGAGCAAACAGGAACATTGGGCAGCAGGAGGAGAGGTTCCAGTTCATTCAGCTGCTTCCTAGTGACTCCACCCTTCCCATGGAAATGTTATTTGTATGGGGCAGGCATTTATCTTCTCCCTCCTCTTATGTTTGATGCAGTGCCAGTTTCATCTTCATAAGAAAGTAAGGATGGGCAGGAGTATGGTTTGTATGGGGAGTTAAATTTTGCATAGCATTTATTGCATGTCCCTGACTTTCCTTCTGAGCTATCCCTGTGTCAGGAAGCTGTCAGTGGCCAGTACCATTTTACAAACTTTTTAAAGACAGCAGAATAACTGAGGTGAGTTATCCCGGCCCCGCAGCTGCCACCCTGAAAGGTCAAGCCCTAGCAAGATGGAAAAGGAAGGGAAACACACTTTTTAAAGTGAAGGCTGTTAGACAAATGAAGCCTGTAAACAAAGTATCTCCCTATTTTGCAAGTGTGCAGGAGGCCAGTAGTGTTTCCTGCTTTCCTTCTTGAGGGCAAATACAGATTAATGAAAAAGAATTGAAGTCTGTGGTGAATAATGCAAACCAGCCCTAGGTATGATTATTGCGTTCCTCTTGAAACTGCTAAGGAGAAAATTCTTGTCCTCTGTTTTACCTGCTACAGGCCAAATAAGCAGATTTAATTGCTTACTCCAGAAATTTCTTTTTTTTTTCTTTTAAGAAATATTTTTGTCTGGGAACCAGATTAAAATCATTAACGTTCAGATTTTTTAATTAGTGATTTAATAGTGAGATAAGTTTTGGCTGTCTGTGGTTCAACTGTTAGGCCCTCTTCTTCCTCTTTCTCACCCCTCCTTTCAAAAGAGGAAACTACCCTTTTCCATTCTTAAAATGCAACTCTCCCTACTATGTATTTGCTTTACCATTCCATACTTCCTCTAGACTATTTTCCTTTAACAAACCTTTAGGTTTGTTCACCAAATTTTATGAACCCTAGGTAAGAATGTTTGCTGCTGATAAAAGTGCATCTCTATTAATGTTGTCTGCAAGGATGTAATAAAAATTGAGACTGTAGTGGATAATGGCAGTGAAAATTTAGGCTTTGAGAGCAGAGGACAATATCTTCTGTCTTCATAAGTGACAGTATAAGATCTCTGCATTCCTTCTCTTTTGCATGTAAACATCTTTGTAACTTTTAAAGTAATATATTTAATTTACAAGTTTTGAATTAAATTCAGATGTTTAGTTTAAAATAAAATCAGCCTGTATGACCATTTGCATTATACTAATCTTCATTTTGTTGCATGGGCAGTAAATAAAAAATCTAGTATTTTGGTGCTCTTAGAAGTATTGTAATAGAAATATATACTGAAAAGGGAATTTCAGAGGAACTGGCAGAAGAATTTATAGGAGCATGCATTAAACTTCAGTTTGCTCTGTTTAATTCATGGTTTCTGATAGTAGATCATGGCTCTTGAAGTTAACATTTCCTAGCTAAATATCAGTTTCACTGTGGAAAGCACTAAAACTTTTCTCTTTGTGTCCAGTTTTTGTATTTTTTTCAAAGAACGGTGATTTTCTTCCAGCTGGATACAGACATTAGTAACAGATCTACAGTTCAGGTGAACTTCATAGCTTTGTACTTAATGGTACAGTTTTGATAATTGAGTCAACAGCAAAACTGTCCATGAAACATAAATATGACAGTGGAATAATTCCATAGTTAAATTTACAATCAATCAATGTTTGGCACAATAACTACGTGCATTGCTTAAAAACATGTTGGCGATATAAAAAATGAAACCATCTATTTTGTCAGTTAGTCTTAAGATACATTTTTTTAATGTATCAGCAACCAATTAATGGGAATTCTTCTATTTGTTTACAATTTCTCTGCTGGTTACTTGTTTCTGATGCTTAGTTTTACTTTGACTGACAATGTTAAATTTCAGTTACTTGCATTCAACAACACTTACTTGAACACGCTCCTGCTGCCTTCCACTTCCAAATCATGCTGTGTCCCCTTTCTGGGCAGACGTCTCTTGCACTTCTCAGAACGTGTTTGCCACCTCAATTGCTGAAACATGAGTTTAGTCTCTTGCTGGAAATTTTGCAGAGGATTTTTTTTTTCTTTGAAACCCACTGAATCACTGGCTTTATTAAGCTGTAGTAACCTATTAATTCATATTCTCCTAGTGTTAAATCCCGTGTGTGAAGAGTTCTCATACTGACCGAGAATTGGTATTAATGCAGATTAGTTGATTTTTTTTGTTGTTTTTAAACAAGTGAGATAATCCAGCAGTGGAGAATCTTATCTACAGTGTTTCCACTTACCTTCATGCTTTACTCTCTATCTCAGTGTGTCTACTCTACCTTGATGTGTCTAATCCATTTTCCACTTTCACTATTAAATCTCAGGACAGGTCTGTTCTCTCAGGCATGATCAAGCGTAGGTTTCCAGTTCTGTGGCTACTTCAATAGAAGTATTAATACTACAGCTCTAATAAGAGGTACAGACTGATGGAGATGGAGCCTATGTAGCATTGGGTTGAGAGTTCATAGCAGGGATACATCTCTTTTTACAATGAGCAGAAGCAAGTGATTTGCCGTGGAAACACTTCTCTTGCCAGCAGCTTGGATGTTAGCACTCGTGCCTGTTCTGCACACTTGCCCAAGCCCACGAACAAGACCTGCCTTCGGGAGCCCCAGCACAACCCTGCCTGGTGGATATGCCCTGTACCCAGTGTCACAGCTCGGGAGCCCCGGAGTGGATTAAACAGATACGGGAAAGCGGCTGCCCCAGGGACATCTGGCAGTTGTTGCTGTAAACCACTGACACGGGAGTTAATTTCCTTTGCCCAATGGTTTAAATCCCCTGTAAATTTGGACACTTCATTGCAAAGTTGGCAGTTATCTTTTGGAGTCCTCAGACCTGAGGCGTGGAGCAGCGCAGGCTGTGCTTGAACTGCGGGGCAGGTGTCACTGCCCATGTTAAGCCCTGAGTGAGGGGTGTCATTTCCAGTTCTGCCTCTCATCTTACACCATTTTTTCTGGGAGGAAGGTGATGAATGGCATGGCATAGCCAGGATTAGCTCCTGCTGCCTCATGAACCTCAAGGCAGAGGTGGAGCACCACACAGGTCTGCTCCTGTGTGTGGGGACAGCACAGACAAAACTGCCAGTGCTGCAACAGCACGGGGCACAAGTAAATGAACAGTGAGGATGTTTGCTGAAACTTTTGTTATGCTTTAACCTTAGTCAGCACACTGTGTCTGCACTTTCAAATTTAAAGCATTTTCTGTGCCTGTATAAAGTGTATTACAGTGACCTTGTTTGTGGTGGATTAATAAACTTCTAGTAAATCTTAACACTGGTGATAGAAAATCATAAAACTTGCTAGGGTTAATTTTTAAGGATATGAAGTAAGTATTGTGCATCCTTTGAATGCAAGCTCACAGTGTACCTCCTATGACTAGAACACTTCTGAAGAAAGCAAATAGAGCTTGACAGTCATGACAATTAAATGGGATTAGCAGCCTCAGAAAATAAAAACTATGATTTGCATTACAGTAATGCTTGCTTGTTTAAAATTTACAAATGAATGTGCTCTTTGTGTGGTTTCAGAGTTAGACTTAGTTTAAAATTTAGAGAAAAATACGGATTATAGTCCTGTTGCTGAGTCAATACCCATAAAAGATAGATAGACGAATGCACACATTCTTGTGGGAGAGCAGCACATCACTGATTTTTGTATCACCTTGTCTTTTCTGACAGAACATTAATTTGGATGCTTTTTCTTGCCTGCAAATAGTTTATAACTTGCCTCAGAGAGTAAAGGATAGAAACTTCTTTGTACTCAGAATTGTTAGCTTCTGTAGCTGCATAACATGGTATACACTGGGCATCTGACACGTCCTTTTAAGGCAAACTTTGTAGAGATTCCCATCCCCTATGGAACTGTACAGGAAAGGCCTTCAGTAAAAATGGGCTTTAGGCCAGGACACGTAGGGCAATTTGAAACAGATTTTTTCTAAGTGAGATCATGTGAAAATCCTTCTCTTTTTCTTTAAGAGAGACTTTTGCTTAAAAAATGCTTTTTGTAAGTATCTGATTCTAAACAACTGTTAACTTGTACAGCTATGTTCAGCAGCAAATACTCTCTTTTGAGTAAATACATTTGATTCTGCAGTAATGTCTCGTAACTTATATAATTGTTTCTATTTAGTGGGGTTGAATTACAGTGTTTTTCTCAAAAACTGTTTTGACTTTCTTCAGGTGGGTGGTTCCATGTTTGGGACTTTTTTTTTTTTAAGCCACAGAATGCTTCCCTCCTCCCCCCACTTTTTTGCCCCCTCCTCAAACCTGTTCAGATTTTAGTAGATATTTAGAGGGGAAACATAATTAAACTTCTGGCTGCTTATACAAAGCCTCTCTTACCCGAAGCGGATGCTATTGTGGATGTACGACTGGCAAAGGCTGGCAGGCGTTGGTGCCCCCGGAGGAGCTGGCAGCAAGGGAAGGCCATTGAAGCGAGGATGAGGTGCTGCTGTCACAGCCACGGTCTAGTGCCCTGCTTGGCCTCTCCCCAATGCCTTGCCTGGTCCCAGCAGCTGGGCCAAGCAGGCTTTAAGCCTTGGGAGCCTGAGCTTGCCCTGGTCACTGATACTTGCTCATGGAAACCAGACTTTAACCATTCAGTGCCTTTGCTGCTTCCCTTCCAAGATGCAACCCTGTCTTCTGGAACAGGATTTTTCTTGAGGACTGTATTTAGCCAGAACTTTATACTGAGTAATCCTTAAGAGGTACAGTGAAGTGAAACAGTATGTAGCTTGTGCATACACACAGGATCTGAACACCAAGCGGTTTCCTAGGCTTGGGCAAAACTGAAATATTTCTGCACTTTCTTGCTGTTCTGAAATGCTTGCATGAAGATGGAATCTGATCTCCTGAAAATCCTAGCTGGCTGAATTATAGATGGATTCTAAACAAATCTTGCCCACTTTGCATGTTTGTACCATAGCTCTTCCCAGGATAAAACTGGATGTCACTATTGTAAAAACCTTACTTTGCTTTCCTGCTAAGAAAGCTCTCCTGTTATATTGCTTTCCTGCTGATATTTCCACTGCTACAGCCTCTTATTTATAGACAGCATTATCTTAGTATCCCTGATTTTGCTTGAATAAGAATAATTTAATTAAAAAGTATTTTTCTATTGTCCCTAATCGGTTGACTAAATACTAGAAGTCTTCACAGAAAAAGGTAAGGCATAAAATACGCATGCATTTGGGAAGGGATTTGGTTATAGTTAAAAGTTCATGGTGAAAAACAGCTCCTGCCTTGCTGCTGAGAGAGACCCCACCAGAGTATTTCCCTTCTGTGTTGAGCATGGGCAGAACACAAAGTCAGAGCTCAGGCCAGTGCACACCAAGCAGAAGGATGTGTTGGAGCAGGACCTGTACTGCAGCTCCTGTTGTGATTCCTGCTGCATGACCAGCCTGAGCTGCCACTGCTTTGGTTCACTTCATAACACTGTGGGGGATCGATTAGAAGTTCCATTATATATCATAACTGTAATTCAATAGAGTGTTAAGTCAATGAAGTTGTAGTTCATGAATGTGTAGTTCAGGCACATATCCGGTGTGCTAAGACTAAATGCTCTTTGCTTAATTTTGCAAGAAGCTGTTCCCTTACCTTGCTAACATTGTATTAAGAAGGCCCTATACAAGTAAAAAGTACAAGTAACTGTTGAAGAAAATAAAGACTAATGCCTTTTTGCTATGGTCTGTCTTGATAGCAGCCTTTATCATTAATAAATGATGGTATGAAAATGTCTTCGATATGGAAAGCTATTTCTATTTGAAAGAATCTAGCTGGTTGTAATAAAAAAGTAAACAAAGATTGTGAGATTAAATATCAGAGATAAAGCACTGGTCTTTGAATAGATGGAACAGTATTGGAACAAAATATAACTAACAAAGTTAGAGTTCAGTCAGTGCACCTGAGCATTTTCTTCTACAGAACCATTATGGAACCTTAAATAATTGAGGATTGAGACATCTCGCAGTCATTTGCAGCACAGCATTGCCCACATTCTGCTGGGTGGGTATTTCAAACCTACTGACAGTTCAGGTGTGCAGCATAGTGACACCACAGCTTGCCTTGTGGCATCCTGAGTTTTGGATGCAGTGTGTATGTGCATCTCCTAGCCACCCCCAGCAGTGCCAGCTGTTCTTTCTGCTTGTGTTGAATTGCTGAAAAATACTGCTTTGAAAGTTTCTACAGGATGTTGAATCAGAACCTATTACTTTGGAGTTTATCTGTCGTTTCTACTTTCACACTTGTACTTTCTTCTTTACTCATAAACTCCAGTGTAGCAGGCTTATGGCTTGATTTGTACATTACTAAAACTACATTTTCATTAAATAAAAAGTTGAGCTTGAAGTTCACGTAATCATAAACTTTGTCACTTTGTCTTACTTTTCTGACACTTTCTTCTTAAAGATGTATGTTATTAGAAAATATATAAACATTTTCTAAAGTGTTATGGTCATCACCCTTTTTAAAAAAAAAATCATTAAAACACTTTTAATGTGGTTAAAGCACAACTTGTCTGGGTGGCCAAATCCAAAATATTTTTGAATGTTTCCTGGATTATAATCAACCTTGTGCATCACCTACTGAACTTTTAATTGGTCAGAGATATACCCAGGAGGGGGTGAGGTGGAGGACCAGGAGCAGCAGATTATCATTGTCTTTCATTCTTTGTGCCAAGTTCATTCTTGCAATATTTTTGCTGGTAGTAAAGCAAAACCAGAGTATGAAGCTGTTGATAGACAAAGTCTTCTAAAGCATAGGGTGTGAAATCTGCACTTCTTGTGCTTCTGCTAAGAAAACTAGCGATAGGGAAAATTACCTCAACCAGAAAAACATGCTATGCATGAATTGAAAGATTTTGATCTACTACCTTTATGAAAGATACATCTAGGCAGCTCTTACTAGCTAGAAGCAGCTAAGGAAGTTCTCAAGAAATCGTGTCTTTCACCTAAATTTAAAAAAAAAAAAAAAAGCCAGATTGAATCGTTATGTGCAAGGATGAAATGGTGGTGAGAATGAGAGGAATCTGTGTTTTCTGTATGAACACCTATCACAGGCACCTCAGTGAGCCTGGTCAGCTAATGTGAGTTCATGGAGTTAAATTGGTGCAGGCTGACAGGCAACCAAGTAGTGTCACTGCAGTCGGTGGGAAACAGTGAGCATGATTAACTGGGAAATGCGTGTTGCCTCAGGACCTGCCATGGCATCTGTTCGTTTCCCAGTCAAGCCTATGCCTGGCATCACAGCTGGCAACAAGGAATCAAGTACCTGAGCTTACTGGGTGCAGGCAAATTAGAGCAATAAGAGCAGAGTCTTGAGGTTTACCTTTGGAAAAAGTGCTGAGAATATGCAGCATGGACTGTGCCTTTGCTAGAGGGGCAGAAGGAATGTGCATTTTGAGTAACTTTTATAGCACTTTCTTCAGCTGGCTTTTCTGAGAGGTGTGTTTGAGTTACTAGTTACCTGCTTGCTCCTGTAGAACATAATTACTCTAGTTTTGGTAAGCAAAGAGGGTTTGAAGAGAAGAAAAAAGTGTGGAGAGAGACTCGGACTGAAATAATCAGATTCTGTAGTCCTATTTAGAAGGTAAATTTGAAAGACTTGTCAGCACAGTTGGGCCTTGGGGAAGGGCTACCGAGTCACAATACAGTTTGCTTATAAAATTACATATTTAAAAGGCATTCTACTGGGGAGAAAAGTGAATAAGCTTGAAAGAATATATAATTTCCTGGGTTTCTGTAGCAGCAATAGATTTAAAAAGTACTCTGAGAAAGACTGAGTGATGATTGATGTTACTGTTTCTGTTTGCAGGTTCCATCTAGGCTTTGAGAACTACTGTTCCACCAGAGTTACAGTAACAGTTGTCTCAGGAGATGCTTCCTGGGTTGCTACTGGAAAAACTAAATTGTTTTCAGATGCTCTGGAATTTTTTTCTGTTTATGCACCAGATTGTTCTGTATGATTTTTTTCCTTTCCCCGACAAAAGATTAACTAGGCATCACTCAGGTCTGTCAGGTTACCAGGATTTTCCGTGCAGCACTCAGTGCGTTGTTTCAGGAGACAGTGCTGCTTGTGATGTCAGAGCCTGCCCAGATTTGCTGTGTCATATCAGTCACACTGATGGTGGGTTTCAAAGCAAGGAGAATTAAATTCCCATCAGGGCCTAACAGGCTTTTGTTCATTGGGTTGGACCAGCTGTGTCTTAGCTGAGAAGAAATTTCATATCCCAGTGGTTTTTTGAAACGAAAACCAGCAGTGATTCCAAATAATAGGTAGTGAATACTACTAGAACCATGTTCTGTGAAGAAATGTAAATAGTTCAGCAATATACAGACTAAATAAACAGAGCAAAGGAACTCAATACCAAGAAGTATAATGTATGGTGGCATGACCAGAAGGTGCTACAGTTGACAGTGGAAGCGGATGATTAAGGAGAATTGGAGTTAAAAGCCAGAAAATTGTGACTATGACAAAACATGATAAGAGCAAGAAGTGCAAGAAAAACTGAGAACGTTTTTGAATAAGTGAAGGTGCTGCAGTAGCTGCTTGAGAACAAGAGGGAACCAGCATTCAGTCCAAGGGCAGGTGGGTGTCCAAGTAGTTGGTGCACTCTGGGGGAAGAGATGGTAGCACTGGCTTCTTGAATAGCTTGCAGAATGTCAAAGTCCTACTGGACAGCCACGGGGTAGAACACTCAGTTCTTCCAGCCAGCTGATCTGGCAACAAGCACCATGCATGACTACAGGTATCTGTACTTGTAAGATGACTTGGAAACTTTGAGGCATGGTTTGTTCTCACTTCACAGAGTTTAAACTTGTGCCTATGAGAAGAGTGCCAGGAATTTTGCATTAATGCTCACCCATCTCTTCTTTAAAGATTGTAGCCTAAGTTTTGATTTACAGAGAAAACAGTGAGATGTTGGCAGGGTATCAGTTATGCTACACATAAAAAAGAATTACTGTTGAATATTAACCAAAATGGATACATCTGTAAAGTTTTTGTGCTAAGTAGCATTTTGGGATATAGTGAGATCTTTCAGTGTTAATGCAGCGTTCTCTGCCTTTCTGTACAACAGTCCATAATGACAGAAAAAATGCATGTTCAAATACCAGGGCATACTGAATGGTGGCTTTGAGTTTTTGAAGTACTTTCCTGTTTGGTTTTCATCTGGATTGTCACATTCCCTTTACATTTGGGTTTCTAGTGCACAAATATGCCTCCTCTGACATTTGCTTTTGCATGCAATCCAGGTCAACATACACAAAATTAACAGGGAATTTGAATTTGTCCTTATGATGAAAGCTCATTGGGTTGGTAGTTCAAATGGCAAGAAGCTCCCCTTGACCATCACCTTGGTACCCTGCCACTTCCTCCTCTTACCCACTTTCAGTAAAAATCAAAACTTTATATTTTACCACTCTTGGGTTCTCTGTCTCAAGATACAGGGTGTGCTATTTATTTACTCTATGACTAAATAATCAATGATGATGTCCTTGCCACTCTCTGTCACCTCCGAAGCTGAAGATTAGATATGTACAGAAATCTATTCACACCATAAAATTTTAAAAGGAAGTTTTAGCTTGCTTGTATGATTAAAAAAAAAAAATTAGAAAGTCATTCTTCCTCTCCTTTAATGAGAAGAATTTACTCTTCTGTGCCTTTTTCTTGGTTACATGCATAGCCAGTAAACTCTTAACACTTTTCTTCTGCCAGGTATTTTGCTGTATAAATTTTAGATAGGTGATTCAAAAGTGTGTTCTGGAACACCAGGTGATGAACAAGAATTCTGGATAACAACTTGGGCCTGGCTGTGGTCTGCCTGACTCCCACTTCTGAGCACTAAGAACTTTCAAAAGCTATTTCTGCCCTGATACCAGGAGAGAATTTTGCTTTCATCTTTCCCCATACCCCATCATAAAGCCTTAAAAGGGGGAGGAAAAAGATTTCATCACAAACTAGTGCCAAGCAAATAAAAAAGAAGTATCAGCATTGCTGTCTTTGGCCTCAGCAGGACAAATGGCTGCTGAAGGTAGTGCTTATTTCAATGCAAAGGATGTTTGCAAAGGCAGCACTGAAACCACAGCAATTCAGTTTCACTCAGATAGTTCTGAATTAATAAAGATAGAAAAGTTGATTCAGGAACAAATTGCTGCTTAAAATTGAAACTGTACAACCTTAGGCCTTAAAACCTGGAGTTTTCCATTTGTTGTTTTTATTTGCTTTCAGTAGTTTATGATCTAAATGTGTAAAAGTGAAATTATTATTAACCGCCTGGCCAGACATGAATTAAATTCAGTACAAGATGAATATGCTTCTATACTTATTAGAAATTCAGTAAGCCTTCTCTACTCAATCTTGTTTTTTAATTAAAAAGTTAGTAATTTTGTGTCACTTAAGGCAAGAATATGGGCCATACCAAATTTCTCCCTATGAAGAATGTTAAAATTCAAAACTTAGGGCTCTATTTTTCTGTTCACTTTGGTGAAAAAGCATATATGTAACCTCTTCCTATGCTATCTTATCTTGGAGTAAAGTCCTGGTTATTTCTCTTGCTGCACCTGGCCCTGTACTTTATTTACCTTGGAAAACCAAAATGTACAACCTACTTTGCTGCAGTTTTATATGTATATACATCTTAAGTATTATTGACAAACACAGTTCCTGTGATAGAATTGTTGATGCACTTTGACAAGCACATGCTTTTCTTGTTAAAACTTATGACTAGAGAGCAGTTTTTTCAAATGCCTACTAGTACTTTAAATTTAGCATGCTGTACATTAAACCTTTGACTCCTGCTTGGGGGGACAGGAAGCCTGCAGCTTTAATCAGAAATTTCATCAGAACTAAGAAGTGCAAGCTGTTATGACACCATGTTTAACTTTGAAAGTTTTATCTTTTATACCTGCTTTTTAACTTAGTAAGATTTGTGTTTGCTAGTCCCAGTGTAAAAAGAAGTGCAGTGTGCTTAAACTCTTTCTTGAGATCCTGTTACAGTATTTTTCCAGAGTAGCAGCAATACAGCCAGCTGAACTCTTAAACTGGAGATTTGGCATACGCGTTGCCCTTAGCGTACAGTGTGTACTGTGTAATTTGGAAAGGATTAGTATAAAAGGACAACCGAAAGTCCATATGATATCAGTTATGGTGTGAAGTACTGGTTAACATCATCACTCAAACTAAACATGCTACAGGCACGCTGAGTAACTTCAAGGGACACAGACAGATCATTAAAGTTGGCCAGCAGAACTTCGCTGGCTTCCAGGAATTCATGAGCTTGATAAAAACGGTGATGATTATTACTGTCCCTGTACTACACATAGAGGGAGGGCTTTTACCCTCTAACATGTCTCAAACCGGAAAGTCCTACCTGAACAGAACTAGGTGTGAGCATCAGGTGTGAAGTTGCCAGAGGAATCAAGTTTAACCCAAGGATTCTAGCCTGAGGCATACATTGGCATAAACACATGTATATCAGTTTGTAATAGGCAAGTAACACCCAGCCTTTTACTTCCACAACCTTGGATCACCTGTAATTTTGACCACTTGTCTAAATATTAGTTTCCTTTCGAAGATATTTCTAACTATTAAACCTGTATCTGTGAAGTGTCAACAAAAAGAGCAACACTTACAACTTTGTATGTTTTTCAGAAGAAAGGAAAAAAATCAACAGTTAACTTCCTGCTATCTTATATTAAACTTCTGTAAAATCTTATATCTGTTGCTACAATTGAATCATTTCTACAGTATTCTGAAACTGTAGCGCTTTTTTCATGGCACTGATGATACTTTGAATGAAGCTGCTTAGCTACTGCTTTCATCTTCAGTCGACAATGGTTTCTTTTGCTGTAGACTTGTAAGATTTAAGTATCTTCCATGAAGTATTTATAAAGGATCAAATGTTGGCACGTTGATGAGTAGCAATGGAAAAAGACAATTTTTTTTACATTTATATCAAAGCCTCTGTCTTCACCTCATAGATAGCAATCAAAGGAAAACTGGAACAACTCTGATATCCACATGTGGAAAATATGAAATATTCACTAAGAGTGTTACATAACTTCTGGTTGTGCCATTAGGAATAGAAGAGCTAAGAATTTAGAGTAAGCATAATGCCTTGCTTCTGGTAGTATCTGATCAGTCACTCTCCCCATTTAATCCCTTCTTCTCACATGTTTAAAGCCTGATTCTGAAGATTCCACATCACTAGCTTTCAGGTAGATTGAATATAAGTTGCAGAGAAACTAGCACCAATTTTTACTTTTTGTAACTTAGTTTCCCACTAGCTCAAAAATCAGAACAAAAATGTTGCCATATTTAAGTCAAACAGTGCAGTAGGTGAAGACAACTTCAAAAACTAGGAGATTTAATAGTAACGCTTTTAGTGGCATTAAGAAAAGCCTCCTCATGTGTATAAGCATTTTTTACTTCCTATCTTTAGATAACCACTGTAGTGATACCCCAAAACAAAACCTCTTGAAAAGCTCAACATTTGAACACATGGTAAAGTACTCCAACATAAAGTATGTATTTTTCAGAAGTGATAAAATTCCACCTGATTATTTCTAAGGTTCCCAAGCAATGGGGTCAGCAATTTATTATTCAGTTCAGTTGTAATCTCACATATGGAATGCACTTGTATTAAATGAGGAAAATTTCTGCCATTTTTTTTCTTTTATATGCTTGCCAAGAAAGATTAAAATAGGCCCACTTTCAGAAGTCTTTAGGGCTCTCACTCCTACTGGCTTCCATGTTTACTTTTTTTTTTTAATATTGGGAGGGAAAAGTTTAATCTTCAAATGGTGTGTCTCGGTGGTATGATCACAAACATAATTTCCTTTTTTTTTTTTAAAGGAAAAAAAATATTACCAGTGTTTAGAAATAAACAAAAGTGGTAGAAATAATCTAGTTCTATTCCAGAAAATTTCAACTGCAGGATGGCTAACACTGTCTTTAAGCTACACTGAAAATGCCTAAATTTTCAGAAAGCACAATGTTCATTATATATGTAACTAAAGAATTGTGGAGGAGATTTGCTCAACCCCTGTCTGGAATAGTGATTTTATCACAGTATTAACTGTCAGCATATGAATGACCAGCCCAAATTATCTGCTGTCTTCTAACTGGAGCATCAGAATAGAAAGTTCTGGCCTTTCTATAAATCCTGTTCCTTCATTTGAAGTGGGGTACAGAAGTAAATTATACACTCTATGTGGTTGTGCTGCTGCTGGTGCTAAAATTAAGGGAAGTGCAAGAGGGGCTATTTGCCACCCAAGAGAGGAGACCACAGCCATGTTGTCTGAAGCTGTGACCTTCAGTTAGCTTTTCTAGTCTGCTTCTAATCTTAGCTAATATCCAAAAGGTGTAATTAAAAAATAAATTTATGAAATTTTCCTTGTCATCTTGTACAAAATAATGCACAAAATTTTACACCTTAATCAAGATCTGAATGTAGGAATGGGTTAGTCCATTATCCTGATCTGTAACTAAGGCACCATAGCATTACTATTACAAATAGTCTAAGGAAAATAAATATTACTCAGACAAGTTTTTGAAGTAATGCCAGAGATACAGGAATTTTCCATTCCCCTTAGAAGAAAAATAGAGAACAGAGTACTGTAATTTGTAGTTTGGTCAGTTTGGAGTCAGGGATTACTAATTCTAGCCAAAATGTAGCAATTGCCTCTATCCAAGTAATTCAGATATGTTGGAATTATAATCTCCTGCAGTATAAATATAGCTGCTAATAGCTGGCTTTTCTTGGCTGAAGTCTTAAAACTATATGTAAAAAGTCTCAAATGTACATTTTGATCTAAATGTGATTGGCTGTACATGAGTTTCTTGTTAGGAGTTTGTAAGCAACTGGTGTAGCTGAGCTGATTTTCTATGTGTTGGAAGTACTGCAGGTACATTCTGTGCTTGCCTGTCAGGTTTCTCACGGTAACCTCACTTCCCACCTTGCTTACTGACCCATGCAGCACAATTAATGAAGGTGGAAGTGTTGCCAACCTCTGCACCAGTGGAGGTTATTTATCTCACACAATCTTGTGCTCAGATAACTTGTTTTGTTTGCAGAAAAAGTAGTGAGGATTCAAATGATAGAATCCATTTTGTCCAACTTGCCAATAGCGAAAATGATTGCAAAGGTAGCAGGTTTAGTCTGAAGGAAGTTGGAGCTGCTTTTTGGTGCATTCAGGGGAGGAGAACAAAGGGCAGAATGAAGGAACATGGGTGCTGTTGACAGCTGGTGCTGTTGAAGTTCACTGGTTTTAAGCATTCCATTCACATGGACTGATTTCTAGTGACTGAAGCATAAACTTACATACAGAGTAGTGAAGTCTGAACATCTGGAAAATTAGTTTTTAAGTCATCTTGCTAACAACTCTGGATCTCTACTTGATGCCTTTAACTTCAAAGATCATTGCAGGTTTTCTTTCTTTGCAATTAAAATATGAGATCAGAGTTTATTCCAAAAGAGTCTTCCAGGAAGGTTGAAGAGAAAAGAAATAGCAGGGATACTAAAGGTTAATGATAAACCAAGTCACACACACAGCCCCAGAATCCCCAGCAAGATAACTCTTAATGTAGCAACAAGGAGAAAATTTACTAGGTCATCTCCATTAATCATAAACTAGCTATAAAAGCAAACCCACTATAATCTCCAGCTGAATAACTTCAAATCTATTATATAAAATTTCTCATGTACAAATTTACATGTGAGCAGTAGTACTGATGGCATGGCAATTCAGAATACTTGTGTTCATAATATACTACTTCCCTTCCTTACTTCCTGCCAAAGTACAGCTTGAGTTGAATATTTTTTCAAAAATCATTCCTCCGCAGCTGTCAAAAGACTTCTCAGGATCTCCAGGAATTCTTACCCTAGGAAAAACTGCTACATGCTTCAAAGTGCTTTTTGCAAATAGACCTTTAGTAAAGCCATGAAAATTATAGTTAGAGGGATAAAGTACTTACATCTGTACTCTGATGCATAAAATACAGTTTAAAAATCCAGCCATAAAGTTATTGGATAACAGCTATAGCATTCTCTGAAATGGAATTGGGGTGGGAAAGAGTTGGAGATTTCTCTCCTGAATTAATTTTATAACTGCTTGTGTTACAGATTGCCCTGAAATATGACCCCCAGATAGAAGAAGATCTGCGTAACTGGATAGAAGAGGTTACAGGGCTGAGTATTGGTGCAAACTTTCAACTGGGATTAAAAGATGGCATAATCTTATGCGAGTAAGCATTTGTTAAGTAACCTTATTTTTAGGAGTTTTCTATTTTCAAGGAACTAAGAAGGGACTTTCTGAAGATTCCCTTTCAAAAGACATCAACAATAACAGTCAAAGATAGCTGACTATAGGACGGGAGACAACTTCTTTGAAACTGTTGGAAAAATGAACACTTAAATCTCCTTTATATTTCAGCTAAGATTTCTAAGTGTTTCTAAATTTAATGGCATAACTCATTTCTGTAGTAATCAAATGGCACACAAAAATTGTTAGTCTGTTAGACTTGTAAAACCTGAGAACTGAGCTAGTCCACTGTATGAACCAAGAAATTAACCATTTTGATGAAACTAATGCAACTAATAAAGCATGAGTAAAAGTATTATATAATGCCTGCACAGATGGTATAAGGATGAGATTTATTGTTTAAGCATTTCCCTCTTTTTCACCTCCCCAGGCTTATAAATAAGCTGCAGCCAGGATCAGTGAAGAAAATTAATCAATCAAAACTAAATTGGCACCAGGTAAAACCAAAAAAAAACCAACCTCAGAACTACACCTCTAACCCCCTGAACCCCCCAAACAATTATTTTGTTCTGTATTAACAAATTTGCTGTGAAAGTGGTACATCTTAAATCTTAGTGGCACCAAGTTTACATATGATACATACCCAAGAGTTGAGGATGCTGCAGACATGAACAGTGTTTAACAGAATGCAGCTACAGCTGAGGTGGTTCAACAATGGCAGTTGAGTACCTGTATTTAATAGCAGCGCTTTAGCTGTTTGGGGAAGTGTCAGATGGAAGAACAACTTAGAGCCCTATAGCAAGGCCTTTTCCCAGTTAAAAAAACTGATGTTCACTTTTTATTAAATCACAACTGAGTTTTCTATCCAGGCAGTGCTGCAAGGTATTAGGTCAACTGCTTGCCTGTACCTGAACATCCCTGTATGAAGTATCCTCCTCAGAAGGTGTCTGGAGAGGATGCAACATGCACTTGGAACAAGCATTGGAAGGGTTGCTGCCTAGAGTTACTGCCTTTGCTGTTGCTGGGTCTAGCTTAATACTGTTATGTCAGCCTCCTTGTTTTCTTAGCATTGAACACTTCTTAATACGGGCGAGGATTTTTTTTTTTAAAGTTTTAATACCTCTTAAGACTTCAGAAGGAAAGATGAGATTCAGTCCTTACTCTTTGTATTCCATATTGCCTTCCAATTTCTACAGCACATAGTGCTAAAAAGTGTTAATAAACCCCAAAGCTTATTTGTCCCAGTAGGTGAGCAAGATAATGCCTTCAGTCCATAGAAGGACCCCATCCACATAGTTATGTTTTTGTTTTATTCCAAATTATCAGTTGCTGAAGTCAAATAGCATGGACACTATGTCAAATTTTCTTATTTTGAAGCAGGTTTTAGATTAGAATTTCTCTTGGAAGGGACAGGCAGTTGAGACAAGTTTTCTTATCTAAGCCCACTCTAACAAAGTATATGGTACTCACTGATGGATGCCAGGCTGGATAACCTTTTAGTCTGATTTCTGAAATCAGTATTAAAACTAATAAAAAATAATCCCAGACTTCCCACCAGTCACTCTTAACCACACCGTTTTGTCCAGTTTGCACAAGGCAAAGAACTTGAGTAAAACAAGCAAACAAACCAACCAACACCAGAAGGCTTTAAAATTACTTAGTTTCTGATTTGAAACACCGTGTAGAAAACTGGCTTTTTTGTTTCTGTTTAGCTGGAGAACATTGGGAATTTTATCAAAGCCATCCAAGTCTACGGCATGAAGCCACATGATATTTTTGAAGCAAACGATCTTTTTGAAAATGGAAATATGACTCAAGTACAGACTACTCTAGTGGCACTGGCAGGTCTGGTAAGTATTTGTGCCCCTGGAGTTGGCCCAAATCCACACGCCAGTTCAGATGCACCCTTACAACCCATGTAACTACAGAAAACTGCGTCCAGCCTGTCAGGAGAGGACAGACAGTACTGAGAGTCTGAGATACTGCAGAGGCTGCACTTCAGAGGGCTGTGTGCTCCCACACGCCCCAGGGAAGGCTTAGTTCAGAGTGAGGGTTCCTGACTGCTCCCATGCGCCTACATAGAACAGGGGATGCTCACAGGAGAACACAAGTCCCTGCAGAATATCCTTTTGACTCAGGTAGCTTTGGAGTGCCACCTTCAAATGGCATAGGAAACTGGTAGCTTCTCTCAGCCCTGACACACAGTCTCATGGAGACAGACCTGCTTGTGGCATCATTTGAGAGCCCAGGCTCAGGGTGTGGAGACAGAAAATACACTTCAAACACTGAATATTCTATTTTCCCTCTCCCTAAATAGGCAAAAACTAAAGGTTTTCATACTACAATTGATATTGGTGTCAAATATGCAGAGAAACAAGCACGAAGTTTTGATGCAGGAAAACTAAAAGCTGGTCAAAGTGTAATTGGCCTGCAGGTAAGTATGAAATTCAAATTTGCGGTTAATTTGTTACATTTGAGAACAACTTCCTTGCTTTGATTAACTGATACATTATTTATGCAAAACCAGGTGCAGAATAACACTATATTCTTATCTTGGAAGGAGGAATGAGGTTTTAATTCTTGCAAGCAGTTGATTGGCTTTGTAAGCTCAAGTCACTGCCTGGAAGGTTGGTTTGTTTGTTTTAAATCTGCTCTAAGAGTGATAAGAAGGCAAGGAACAGCTAATATTAGCAGCATCATCTCTGTCTTTTAAGGTGGTTTTAAAGTAGGAATCTTTAGATAGCTAAAGATCCTTGTATGGTAGAAACTTTTTTTTCTCTCCTCTTTCCTTAGTAATCATAAAAGCCAAAATAAAATCTTAAAATTCCTGTGGTAGAGGAGTTGTGGCAGTATAAATGACTCATTACTGTCCAAGGTAAAAGTTACTTATTACATTTTGAGGCATACATCCATTCCAATTGCAATGCAGTTGGGCAAATGCCAGTCACTGAAATGCCTTAGGATGACAGTTGCCTTTTTTTTCCTTTTGAAACTCAGTAAGGAGAAAGGGTAATTTATTACAGGTAGTGGTCAAACTACACGAGGAAAACATGCACTGAAATTACTTCTTTTTGTCAGCCATCACAGTTACCAACCATATTTGTTTCTTTAGACTGTGCTTAATGTACAAATAAAAATCATTTCTTCTGTCCACCTCTTCCTTTCCCCAATAAAGATGGGCACCAACAAGTGTGCCAGTCAGGCAGGCATGACTGCTTATGGAACTAGAAGACACCTCTATGATCCAAAAATGCAAACTGATAAGCCATTTGACCAGACGACGATTAGCCTACAGATGGGCACTAACAAAGGAGCCAGTCAGGTAAGCAGAACTGTGTGTGACATATGCAGGGTGGACACAGCTCTCAGCCCACTGGGACAGGAGAGCCTCGAGTGATGTCCAGTAGCGGAGTCTAACAGGCAGCAGTGAGTGGGTACAGTTCAGCTGTGCTCTTATGCAGTAATTGAGGAACTTGAATCTCTTACTTTAAACAGTGTGTTCTGTGCTGAGTGTCTTAAGGCATAAAATTGACCCCATGCAGAATTTCCTGCTGGCAGTGTTATGCCAGAAGAAAACAGTAACTTAATTTCAAGTATTAACTAGACAGAGGCAAAAAAGAAATTGCTTACTGGCACCACCTTAGTCAGAGTACTAGTGTATTCTTTCCAAAGAGGAACATAAATTGGACCTTTCTGCAAGGACTTTAATCTGTGACTTACCTACTAGTGAACACATGCTGCTATGCTGTTTTGTTATACTTTAATTCCTACTTTTCAGCACTTTCAGTGAGGCATACTAGTTGAAATCATAAATCCAGTAATCACAGCTCTTGATCTTCTTACTGAACCTCTATAATCCTGTTTTATTAGGCTGGTATGCTGGCACCAGGTACCAGGAGAGACATCTACGACCAGAAGCACATATTACAACCTGTGGATAACTCAACTATTTCATTACAAATGGGTACCAACAAAGTAGCTTCACAGAAGGGAATGAGTGTGTATGGGCTTGGACGGCAAGTGTATGACCCCAAGTACTGTGCTGCACCCACAGAACCTGTCATTCATAATGGCAGCCAAGGAACAGGAACTAACGGGTCAGAAATCAGCGATAGTGATTATCAGGCAGAATACCCAGATGACTATCACGGAGAGTACCAAGATGACTATCAAAGAGATTACCATGGTCAGTACAGTGACCAGGGCATTGATTACTAGCTTTGCATCAAAAGTTCAGTATTAGTCCATTATTTTATTCAGTAAGAACGAAACTAGCCTTGTGGAATTGTTACCTGTCTTTCCTACACACTATGCTTAATGTACCTAAAGAAATACTGCCTTACATACATTCCTTTTTCCTTTCTCTGCCCTTTCCCTGTCTAGTTGCCTTTAGTGCTGTAACAGTTGTAGTCTACAGCATAAACAATAACTGCATATGAAGTAAAAGGAATACTGTGAAAGGGGGAGTGCTCTCGTACAGCCAGGTTAATAAGGAGCTATGCATTCTCACAATCTCTACTTAAGTAGGTCTTTACATACCAAGTTAAGCCTTCATTTTACATATTTACAGCTTTTCTCCAGAGGAGATAAAAGAATCTCATGCTTAAAGTTACATGTGGTCTTTGCCAATTAAATTTAAGATATCTCATTAGTGATTTAATATCATTGTTATGTTTCTTAAGGTATTGTTTGCTAATGGTAAGTCCTGCATTAGACATAAGTGTGCATTTGTGATTGTGTATTCATTCCATTATCAACACTGACCAAACTTAGAAATAGTTGTCTTACTAAAAAGGGAGCTTGTACAAAGTCTTGAGCCAACAGAAGTTCCATGATTGATGGTGCATTTACCTTTTATTGTGCCATAATATATCCATGTAGAAATGCTTTTTTTCTTCCTTGAACTGTATTTATTGCCACACTTCTCAAACTGATCCCATTGTATTTTTATAAATAAATATTTTTTCTTAAAGGTATGTAGACAATCTTGTCTCATTTGTTATGCCACCTGTCTTAAAGATTAGATGTCACAAGAATTATTCCCAAATAAGCATCACCTTTGCCTGTGTTAAGGGTAATGTAGAACTCTTGTCTGTTGCAGTTCAGGTTCATTCTTTTCCATGGGATTTAATCTAACAATTTTGTAAAAACCTCTCAGGAATGAGTGACATTGACTTAAGAGGAGAGGAATGTATGTCCTTCACAGCCAGGTTCACGTTCCCTGTTCATGACTCTGAGGTTATGACCAGAGATCCTTAGCTGTTCACTAAACCCCTGCCATTTTCTCAAGGCAAACAAGGATCACACATATTTATTGCTGCCTCTGCTTCAGCCTGTTGGCTTTATACCATCACTTGGAGAACTCAAACCACCCTTGCTTTAGATTATATAGAGAGACACCCAGTCTTTGTGCCTGCTGGTCTGCAATCCCAGTTACTCAGTTACTGATAGCAGAGCTTTATTCCTAAATGGAAGATGCTTTCTTCCTCACCATGGAGTGCAGAGAGGCTACACTAATTTACCTGCACTCTTTTTAAAAGGAGAAAAAAGAGCATGTATCAATGGGGGCCAATGCTGCAGTTTCTGACCTCTGTAAAATAATTCAAGGTTATCTTAAAAGTGTTCACTGCAGTTTAAACTTACTACATTCACATATGAAATGTTTTACATTTGCAAGTTCTCGGTTTAGGAAGGATCTTCCTTTCCAGAATGGAAATCCTTTGTGTGCTCCATTAGTTTCTATCATCTTTGAATGTGATGTGGTGATCTGACTTTCAGCTGACCTATTTGTTGTGTAAGTCTTAAGCTTATTTATTTCACAGAATTTAAATTAGAAAGGCTCTATAGAGGTCACTGGTCCAAGCCCTGCATCTGAGGTGAGAGAATTACTAGCAACACATCTGTTAAGACCTGGTCTTCCTGAGTGACACTATTTCTCCCCTTTCAAAATAATAGTATTTAACTATTTAGAACTGTTGTATTGAATTCTGAAAAGCAGTTCTACAATCAATAGCAAAAGCTTTGTTGTTTTTATAGTTTGGGTGAAAGCAATCTCTTTTTGGAAGCCTGACCATGCCCTCTTTATTGCTCCTTCTGAATCCAAAACTTAGGCTTTAAACTACTTGCACACCCTTATTATGTAGTTGAACAGAAGAAACAAACAGCACACAAACTGTTTTCAGTATGCATGTTTTCTTTCCTCCACAGAGGTATCCAGTGGAATCATAACTGAACTGAGAGTTTGAAGTAGACACCAAGCAAGACCAAAATCAAGCTGCCTTGCTTAAAACCACAGGCTGCAATAATTAGCCATTTTCTGGTAAACAGACACCAGTAGTCCCTATCTCCTATTTTTAAGGAATATAGTTATAAAAGTACCTTTCATTCTGCTGAATCTAATCTTCCATAGCTGCAGGAAAGACAAGTCCACACTTACTGGGCTGCATTGCAGAGCAGACCTCAAATTATTGGAAGTGGCTTAGCCCACTCTCAGAACCAGCAGGAACTGTATTCCCAGGAGCTGTACCTACATACAGCCTCCTTTACAGCTGCCTGACTACCGTACTCTGCAGGGGAAGGCAGCACTGAGAAACAAGCATTAAATAGCATCAGCTTCTGTAGGCGTGCCTTATCCCTCTAACTCAGGTGAGGACTCCTGCCACACAGGAATGCTGCAGTTGGAGGTTGTTGACACAATTGCTAGTGCAATGTATGTAAGACTGGGAGGTCTTGAGTTGTAGCTGAAAGCTATAAGGCTATGCTTTCTGTACAAATTTAATGAAAACTATGTATTCGGAAATCTTCTGTAAAAATACACACAGTTCTCAAGACTTATTTTATAATGTAATTTCTGGATTAATGACAATACAGTATTCCTTAAACAGAATACACTCAAATACAGCTTAACCAGCATTTTTCAGTACCTTCCTTCTTTAAAAGTTAACCCAGAATTTGTAGGAAGTGTCTCTAAGAGTCCTTTCTCCACTCTGGAGCTGCAGTGAAGGCAAATGACACTGCATCATAATTGCAATGAGCAGAACCATAGAGTTGTTGAGATTGGAAGGAACCTCTGAAGGTCATCGAGGGATTGTCTGAAAACAAGGACATACTTAGATAAAAATTTCCCTCCCTTTTTTTCCACCAAAGTTCCTGAGTCAAAGGCCAAAACATGCAGTGAGTATCAAATACAAATAAAGGAAAAAACCCCCGAATGTGTAATAAGAACTGGGGGGTTTTTAACTTCAAAGCAAACCTCTTATGCTTTGTAAATTGGTAAATATTGTGTTTACATTGTGAAGACACTTCTGCTCGGAAGCAATCTTGGCAAACCCACGTCAGAGGAAAAGTTTTGCCCCTTTGTAAGTACCATATCTGCACACTTCCTCAGGGTTAGAGAGCTATTGCGCATTCAGGACTTCTCAGAAGTTCCCAAAGCATCCACAAGCCGAGCACCAACACTACCCAAAGGTACAGATTTAAACAAGGAGAGATGGTGAGTCACAGCCAGTACATTATCAGCTTTACCTGCCAGGCAGAAAGTAATTAATCTGTTTCTTTCCCTTTTTCATCATTTATCCTACATTCCATAACTTCTTGAAGTGGCTCATATTAAAGTAGACTGAAGTTAATTAAATGATGGATAAAAAGCAAGTATTTCTTAGCATTCTGTAGCAGATAACTAGTCTCCTTTCAACAGCAGGAGACCAGATACAGTATTTAAATGAAACAGATTTCTTATTCAGGCCATCAATGAGCTTTTCTGTATCATTTCCAAGCTGTGACTAATCAAGGGTTTATCAGTATATTCATTAGGACAGTTCTGAGTCACTTACCTGCAGTGATGCCTCACTTCCTGTATTGATAATTTACTGAAATCCCTGGTTGGCATCATTTTCCCACCTCAAACCTCTCCCTCCTGTTTTTAAATTTCAAACAAAATTTAAAGGAGCTTTTGAACAAAGAGAATAAAATGTGCCACCAAATGAAATCTAAAACTACTCCATATGCAGAACAAGGTGGAGTCCCCAAAGTTATTACAATCAGGATCCAGGTACAAAGTTTAAACAAGCTTTAAAATTGCTCACAAGAAAATGCTGGCAGACTGTTACCAAGTTAGTTTTTTTAAGTGTCTACACCTATGTTCCTCTTCCGCCTAGACCCCTGACAGTCACTACATTCCTCCATGATGTATTTCACACCCATGTTACAGCTAACATTTCTATAAAGTATTATTTATAACATTCTTTTATCTCATGTCTGTCCTGTTCTTTTATCTCTGTCATCTGCTACTTTGTCAAGCTCTAAATCCAGATACAAATTTTTCTGCTTCATCTTTTCAATTGCAGAAGGAAGGAAGGAAGGACTATTCCTCATCTGCCTTTTGGAGAGGAGCTGGACAGTTTATGATACGAACTTGTAAAAACTATTCCCAAAAGAGTATAATTAAAAGAAAGACACCTACCTCATAACCACTAATTGTCTTGACTACAGAGAATTTCTATCAAGGGTAATTTCCATAAGTGAGCTCAGTGTGTTCCTTAATTGGCTGTTCAGATATGCAGAATAAATCAGGACACAGTATTCTCAGAGCACCTCCTCTACAAATGTTTCTGCATTTACTGATCTAGGGATGACTGACACAGCATTCCCAGAGAAGCCTGAAAAAATCATGTTAGCAGACACACCAAAAGAACAGCTCCATGACCTTTTTGACTTACTAATTTTAGTCTGACAACATAGAAATTTACAAAGAGTGAGTTTATTAACAACTTTCAGACCATCATAACAAGTGTAGGAATAAAAATCAGATGTGATGACACACAAAATATTTTATTCATACAAACAGATTGTGTGTCATTTTACCAGTGCAGAAGATACAACAGATTTAGAGAACTAATACTTTGTCCTGGGGTATTGGTAACCTTTACTTCCATGACCGTCTTTGCTATTGCCACTCTGCTTCCACACTTCCTGGTGTACTCCACATTCAAGTCTGAGAAGAGAGAAAAACGGAGTCAAATAATGTGTAGCACTCGTTCTGTTTCTGCTTTTAAATGCCATAAGAGTGAACTGGGAAAACGATTAAGGTTCTTTTGTATCTCAAATCCACAATCTTCTTGCAGGGAATAACACCCACCCAGCCTCTGGTTTCTGTTCTTGGCAAAAAATTACTGAAGAATGCAATAACAGACCCAAACAAAGAAAAAATTTAGTACAACTATCCCTCGCTGTAGTAATAAACTGGAGGAGAGCTCTGCCTGTAGCAGAATGCCCACAGGATTGTGTGAGAACTCGCTAGAGCCTGGTACCTTTTGAAAGCAGATCAAGAAAAATCACTGACATCTGTTACACTTGTGTTAAGTAGCTGTGACAGCGGAGGACATGGAGTAGTGCCCAGCAAGTGTGGGTGCCAGAGGAGCTGCTCCTGCAGAATCTTTCTCTAGCAGCCCTAGCTTGGCCCCCACAATCCTTGGGGAAAATCAGTCCTGATTCTGAACTTGCTGGGACAGCTTCTCAGGCTGGGCAATTTGCAGTATTTTTTCAGATGTCACTGAGTAAGTTGACCCTGAGGACTCGCTCAAGCTTGGGTGTGGGGAAACACTCCCTTCTGGCACCTCAGGTTTGTTACCCCGTCTTAGAACAGAGTAAATGAATATATATACTGATAAGAGGGGAAGGGGAAGGGGAAGGGGAGGAGAGGAGAAGGGGAGGAGAAAGGAGAGGAGAGGAGAGGAGAGGAGAGGAGAGGAGGAAAGGCTTCTAAACTCTGATCTTAGAGGTCTGGAATTTAAGCAGTTCTGGCACGAAATTAAGCAGCCTACCACTCTTCTGACTGCTACAGCAGGCATGTGAAAGACTATCTGAATAGCATTTATCCTCCACCCCCTTGCCACAGGCCAAACTTTCTCTTCCTCTGCTGGGCAAAATGTGGAATGTGAAGAAAGAAGAGAAGAAATATTTGACCCATCCATTTTACACTAGCAGAGGGTTTCCTGAGGAGAGAAAGCAATAGAAGAAAAAACAGGATACTGGGTACAGCATATTGGTTGCTGTGAGACATCAGGAGATGCTTAATAACCTACATCCCTTCTTCTTGGAACATAAAGGCAAACACATTAGCTGGCAGATAAATACATATCCCATGCTTCTGTCTCACCATAGGTTGGAGCTCTGTCCCATCTTCATTATCCTGGAATGGTTTTGTGCTTCTGTGGTTTTGCCCTTCTGTTAACTTGTTACTCTGACTCACAAAGGTCTACAAGCAAAAACCAGGGTAAGATCGTTTGTGAAAGGAAACAATTATGCAAATAAAAGTACCTGGTAGAGGAAGACAATTAGCCCAGGGCTAAGAAACTGTAGCTGGTTCCTGGCTGGATGACACTGAGTGATACCGGGAGGGACTGCAGAGGCAGCAGAAGTGATGAATGCAACTGAGCAGGATGAATCAAGAATTTCTGTTATATGTCCTACTGCAGGAATGAGGACTCCGGCTGTATGAAATCCCTCCCACGGCTCTCTGCCCACTGCTGCATATTTCCCTGAGGGCCACAAAGCCTCCCTTCCAACCCCCGGGAATGTTTGTAACCTGATTGTAACACAGACAAGTCAAATGCCTTCATGTGTCGGGAAACTCCAAATTCTTGTCTGTGTGAGCAAACTTACTCTTGATCATACAATGAGGAGGAGTTTGGATGTGCTGCCCACGGTTTTTCCATACAAGGGTACAGAGCCTGTCCTGCTTGGAAGACTCCTTGTCCCTGTGGGAAATCCTCTCTTCACCCACAGCTCTAGGGCACGGCTAATTACACAGAATTAAGACCAGAGTTAAAGAGAAACTACCACAAAATTTGGAAGTGGAGAAAGGAAAGCCTCTGCTTCATGAAGGAAAATTGGCTTAAGAAGTATTTTAGCATTTGGCAAAACAGAGAGGGAAGAACAGAGGTCAAGGCTTCAGAGTTTTCCGTTCGGTTTCATATTCCTGTCCAGGCAATGTGCTTAAGCACTATTCTGAACCAAAGCCAAAGAATATGTATCTGCTTTCTTTTGTACAAAGGGTTAAGCCTATCTTTAGTCTGCCTTTTCATTGTTTTGTTGTTTGTTTTTCTCAACAAAATTCTATGAATATTACAGAAACTCTAACAGCAGCATTAAAAAAAAAAAAAAGAAAAACCAGAACCCAAAACCAGTTCTTCTGACATTGTCCTGAAGAAATCCATCCAAAACATTTGTGTCATATGAGCTACTCTGGCTGCTGGGTATTTGTTTTTACGGATCACTAAGATTTTCTCTGTTGCATGGTTTGTGAAGGAACAGACAGAATTGTCAAAACTAGCACAAAAAGAAACTAACATCTGCATCTTCAGATATTCTCTTATTTAGAAAGGGATGGCACATATATATTCAAATGCTTCAGTTACAGCACTACATCACTTTTAGCTAAGTACTGAAGGTAATAAAATACAGTAATTACAAGGGTAAAGACACAGAACAACCTGTCCAGAGGCAGAAGAGTTTAATCAAGAGATAGAAGACAGTGTTTTGGCAAAAGAATCTGTAAAGGTATGAAGCAGAGCAACTCAGATTTGCATGAAGTTTGTTCAGAACTACAGAATCTGTAGGATGTGGAATGGATCCCTGACATGCTACTTGTTGTTTATTTTTTCTCATCACTGTACAGTGAGTCACAAGAAATACAATCATTAATCTTAGGGCACCCCATGGATCAATTTCTGCACCTGGCTCATCTATTTATTTATTTATTTATTAAATTTTAAATTACCAACTATATATCTAATTAGGCCTAAATAGTCAGCCATTACTTTCAGAATATGACTAAAAGATGGCAACAGGTCATAGCTAGCACACAGGAGTCAGAGGGAGCCATTTACTTCAGTTTATAAATTAATGTACTTGTATTCCTGAGTCCATCCTGTTCTAAGATGTTGGAAAGGAAATAGCATGGGTTGTGGGTTCAGATTACTAGGTCTTAGGGAAAGAAAAAGTGCTTAAAAGCTTAGAATGTCTCAAATATCTTTGCTGTAATCAGTGGGGTTTACCAGCAGCTCCTGATCCACAAAGTATGGCTTCTCTGCAGTTCCGTCATTTGTTTCCATATCAATAGCAAAACAAAGGAACATGGCATCTGCTGTGACTTCAAACACAGACAGAAAGCTATGGGACATCACGTAGGCAAAAAATCCAACCAGCAACAAAGGAACTACCCAAGCTTGCAACTCCCGGTGGTAGTTAAATGCCATCAATCCTCCAAAAAAAGTAAAGCATACAACAAACACCTGTAAAGGGCAGCAAGAGAGCAGTGCAGCCTCATTAATCATATAGAAATGTTTCTCATAAAAAAAACAATCCCCCCAAACCCTGAGGCAAATACATTACAGACAGTATTTTAAGAGCTCATCTCATCTGGGAGATAGCTGAGCAGTTTCCGGCATCACACAGTGGTGACACTTCGTGTTCAATTCCATGTGTAAATTCCATAGGGCAGAGGAAACCATTTGCCATGTATTTACCAAAGACTTGTTGCAATTGGAACTGCCAGAGTGGCACCAAGGAATATGCTGCTATAACACAACTAAATAGCTCTGCAAAGTTAAATTACTCAAATATTCTTCTCTCCCAAACTTATTTTATAGCATTAACAACACTGAATTTAACAAAGATAAACTTTATTTACTTTAGGTATATGACAGATAATCAAACGTGATTTTTCACTTCATTTTTATAGAACAGTTATTTTTATTTACTCTTACCTTTCCTAAAAATAGGAGAAAATCTCCTAAACAACTAATGGATGCAAGTTTAGCAGAGTTCCTTGCCAAAATACAGACAGCCTCTTTTGCTGATGTACAAAAATTTGTCCCATTTATGGCTGTAGTTGTGTATGCATGCTGAAATGACATAAGGTAATAATGCAGTGAGAGTGGAAAGACTCATAATCTAGATTTTACTTCAGCAAAATGCAGAGCCTTAAACTCTATTTGGAAATACTGACTTTATGAATACACAGAGCTATTTTGCATAATATGGCAATTTTATTTCAAATTATTACAATAACTATACTTCTAAATTCAAAGAGTTTTTCTACATAATTTTCACCATTAGCAAATGTTACAATAATGACTAAATAAATTTCTGAAGCCACATTTTATCCAGTTTATTTTAAAACACCGAAGTTCTCTACCCCTATTTTTGTGAATGAATATGACACAATTGGAGTCACACTGTCCAAACTTACTGGCTATCTATCTCCAACACTGCTGGCAAACTATGTAAGTGGAACAATGAAGTTATGTATTTACTGGGTCATTAAAGGTTGGTGATTAAAAAACTCTTACATGTGACTCTTTCAAACACTTTAGATACTAGTGAAATTCAAGCTTATGGTCATAGCCATAAAATAAACCTTTTCATGAAGGATCCTGGACTAGACCAGTGACTGTAAGGTCACATGCCCCACCCCACTCTGAACAACAGGTAATGTATTGAGAATTTTACATTATACCCCTTTGTGGAAACTTGCCTGGACAGGTGGGGAGGATAGAATATTTACCTTCATGGATTTGATTATTTTCGAACTTATGCATAAATTGACATATATGTCCCATTTATGGAACTCCTCAACAAGGAGGAAACTTGTTGAAACTATGTCCAAAATATCAGCTAAGAAAAGCAGCACTTATGATACCTGAAACATTTCTGGGCTTTACCAGCAATTCTTATGAGCAGTTTCCCTTTACTCAAAATACTAGAAGGCAGATTATGCCACAAAAACTTTAGTCACATCTGGTACGGTCAGTAAGAACTACAGTGTGCAAGGGATTACTGTTCTGAAGAAATTTATAAACCCAAACATGTACATGGTGCTTACATTGCTTTCTGCTTCACCTGGAAGCGAAAAAAACCAGCCCATAAGAGGTTCGCTGAAGGTGAATTATACTGGCCTACTGAAGGCACTTCCTGTTCAAAAATCTGGTTTTTCTTACTTAAAATTCAAAATATAAAATAATTTCAGATATCTGAAGCAAAGAAAATTTATTTCTGTAGAGTCCAGTTTTATCCCTGAGCAACTTGTGTAGCATACTGCAGTGCAGCAAAGCTAGAATGACATTGTCAAGAAAGAAAGAAAGAAAGAAAGAAAGAAACAAAGAGAAAGAAAGGAAGTTGATTAAATGCAATCAAAGAGTTTTTGTCTCTTTTTTGTGGATATTATTTATATGAAAAATAGTTATTTTTGCTCTGATAGTAAAGGAAAAAAGTTTCTGTAAATATTGTACTTACATATTAGCAAATACATGCATAAATGGAAAGAGTATAAATAAAGACCATGGGTTTATTGCCTACTCTATGAAAAATCAGAGACTCCAATGAACTCTACAGAAACTCAAAGAGTATCTTCATAAAAATATGTTTAAACAAGCAAGTTCACTTCATTTCTAAACAGGAAAAAATGCTTTCTGTGCTAACTTTCATTTATCCTGACGCTGTTCCCTCCCCGGCAGGATGGCGTCACACCGGAACATCCCAGGATGCAGCAGCAGGGGAGCTGCCAGTGCCAGCCCTGTTGGCCCAGGACACAGGCAAAGGGTAGCTGGCCTCACATCCCGCTCCCTCTGTATTCCATCTGTAGCAGCCACTGTGTATTTCAGACATGGACAGATTTCTCTGTATAAGGTGCTGTGAGTTAAATCTGTTTCATCATTCCCATTAAACAGACAGGGAACAGAGACACAAAGTGGAGAAGTGTTTTCTAAGTTTGTTTTTGTTCCTTAAGAACTAAATTCACAGAGTAGATCCTGACCTGGTGAGGTCAGTATTAATTTTGCCAATAAATTAAACAGAGATTCTGTATTCATTGTAAATTGCAAAAAAAGTGTTTTAAAAATTAAAAAGAGTGTTGAAAATGCACATGCGCTTGTACAAACATTGTTTCCAAACTTAAAATAAATACCCATTTGTTTGCACTCTTGAAGTAGCCACTTTGGTATTCAAAGAATGTGTAATGAAAAGAATTTCTGATATTTATTAACTAGAACGGTTATCTCGGAAAGACTGAAAATAACGCTGGAGACAGTACACTACCTGCACAAGGATTTGTTGTGTTACAAACCAGCTGATAAAAAATGGCATTTATAGCAGTTATGACTTAAAACAAATCATGTAAGCATTACCTAATGATAATACTCAAGAAACAAAGGCAGCCAGGTAATAATCTAAAGTTATAGAAGGAATAAGAGAGAGACAGAAATTAATGAACTGCTGAACACTACAAAACTAGTCAGACATATGTAAAGCAGGAATATTACCAGCAGAATTGGAAGACTTAGCCAAGTGATCTCTACCTTTTAGCAAAAATACATTTCTGAGTAAAAAAAAAAATATTTGGAGGGTTTCTTGTTCAGCCTAGAATCCTTCTCCATACACTTGCCTCACAATTCTCAAGTTTCTCATACAGACCCCACACCCTGATCCTATCCAGCCACATAGAAATCTACACGTTCTCACTGACAAAACACATCAAACATTTAAGCTAACATATGTTTCCATGAAACTCAGCATTGCACTGAAATGAGCTCAAGTGATTTCTCATCCTTACTCATCAAGGAACACCTAACACACACAAGCTGTTACCTATATTTGCAAATCATTTGGACTTTGGACTAAGAAGGTTAGATATCCCATTAAGTTTGAAATTCCAGGATATGTCCAATAATCCAAATCCTTTCAAATTAAAGATAGTTGTGAAGGCTAAGGTGGTAGACCATGGTCAGTTAAGAACCTGCTAACATTTAGACACAGGTTATTTAAATATGTTCTTCTACGGAATACATTCTTTTTCCACACACAAAAGCTTTAGTGGACTTGAAAATGTTTGAGAGAAGGGCAGCAGGAATGATCCAAAAAGTAAGGAATGTCTTCTGTCTGGGGAATGCCAAGATCTTCTGTCTGGAAAAGAGATGACTGAAGGAGGATGCAGCAAGAGGGCTACCTACTCATGAGAAATGCAGAGAGGCTGTATAGGGTTAGATGGCTCACTGTTCCTTCCAGAACAAAGACCACGCAGGGGCAGGACAGTATGAAGTAGTAGGAACCAAATTTGAAAACAGATGGTATTTCTTCTTACTATAAATCTGTAAACTGTGAACTGCTGGACAGAGGATGCTTGAGCTGCTAAAAGTTCGCATGAACTCAATGGACACAGGGAATTTCAGGGAAAAGGAATCAGCTGAGAGTTATTAAACACACAGAAAACACACTCAGCCTAAGAAGTCCCTTGGCTGAAATCAAATTCAGAAACAGCACAGAGACAGGGAAATATCCTTTTGTTCTACCTTAGCCTTTACTCACAGTCACTGCTGAAGATGGGATACTAGACCTAGAAAGAGACTGTCTGATTCTTAAGTACATATAATAGCTCTCATATTTTTATTTTTGCTTAATGAATTGATCTTTCACAATGGTAGTCTCTGCTCTGGTGACAAGCAAGTAATGATTGCATTGATAGCATAGGGTTGGTCAGAAAGCATGGGAGACAGTGGGTCAGGAATAGCCTTTAAACT
This sequence comes from Dicrurus megarhynchus, assembly GCA_013399195.1. Taxonomy (NCBI): domain Eukaryota; kingdom Metazoa; phylum Chordata; class Aves; order Passeriformes; family Dicruridae; genus Dicrurus; species Dicrurus megarhynchus. The sequence goes on along the minus strand of VXAD01011628.1, from coordinate 130,561 downwards.
TGCACCAGCAAGTCGATCTTGTATCGCCACCTCTCTGAAGTACACAAGCCTCTTCTGGCTTGGGGCCTGGGAACTAGACACTGATTTCTCAGTGTCAGGATGAATAAGTAGGGAATGGGAATGTTTACATATTTCCAAATACCACAGTATTCAAAAAAACCTATTTAAAGAATATATCCTTCTGTGCCTCACAACACAGAATGTCAAAGGTCTTGGAAAAAGTGACCTGGTAGTTTCATGAGAAAGGCGCTGTGGCTCAGATCCAGGCTGTAAGTTCCCCAATTGTTGAGAATAATTGCTACTTTGTGTAACAGCTGAATTCAGTCCTCCATTCTAAGGCTTGCTTTCATAAAATGAGCTTGGGGAAGAGAGAATTGCCATAGCAACAGAATCTTCTTAAAAAAGAAGAAGGAGACATGCTGGTCTCTCATCCCAGTTCAGCTTTTTCTGCTCTGCTGGTATTTTCAGCCTGATCTGATCTTGTTGCTGCCAAATCTCTTGGGGGCTGCGCTGGTTAGCTACCCACAGTGCAGTGCAGTGCAGCTCAGGCTGGACCATAAAGTGTCTTAGCCTGCAAGTGTCACTGCTGCCAGTGGAAGCCCCTCAGAAAATCCAGTAGTAGCAAGAGGCAATGACTGTGGCTGGTGTGCAGCAGTTAGTGGTCTGGTGAGAAAGTTGTATCATGACTCTCAGACAGTGATGGGAAATGAGAGCAAGGCAGGCCTTGTGAGGCCCCACTGAAGAGATGAGGACATACAAGACTGGAAGGGACTTTCAGCCACTCCAGTCCCTGCCTATTTCAGATTAGCACATTATACAAATCTTCTCTTAAATGGAAAACTCCCTCTTTAAATCACTTAGGACTTCCCCTCTCCCAGGCCTTACATTTGGAGTTATTCCAGACAGTTGTCCCTCTGGTCCTTAGGAACCTTCTTCCAACTTCCAGACAACATTTATTCATGAAAAATTTACATCTACTGATTTTTCTGCTGATCTTGTCTGGCTTTTATCCCTCCCTGCTGTCTCATAGATGGCTAACGGGCTTGCTCTTACCCTTCATTTGTCACATGATTTTCCAGTCCCCCCAGTGAGATAAGACTGAGCACATAACCAGCAAGTTGTACAATGGCATTTATCCCCCTCTTCCAGTGCAAGTGTTTCATCTCGTACCTTCCAGGACTGACTCTGTGCTTCCTGCAGCCTTGTTAAGTAAAGGCTATTGTCCTGTGGCTGACAAACACATGAAGAATATTCTCCCCCTCCACTTCTAATCAATAAGCACACAGCTAACACAGAAATGGTTATTTTTTGTTCCTAGGCTAATTACCATCTGTAAGGAACCTTCAATAACCTCCTGAATTTTCCCAAGCAGTCCAAAAAGCACAACTTTCATTTATTTCCATTCCACCTTATATTTGCAGTCTGGACTTACTGGAGAAAATTTCCAACTTTCCTTGCTTCCTACTCTCTGTGTCATCTACTCCCTCCATGGCTGTCATCCAGTGGGTAGGACCAACACAACTTCCTCCTCAGAGGGTAATTGGGTGTCCTTTCCTGCTGCATCACAGCGTTACACATGGGCTCCATTTCACAGGGTTGGATCAAAAGGATCCTGCTTTATGTGCCCATTGCATCATGATTACATCATTACTGGGGTTGCTTTCAGTGGCTTCTGCACTTAGTGAGAAAATGTTCTTGTCTGGGATTTCTGAAATAAATCAAACTGAAGATTTCCAGAGACCTGCTCATAAATTTCTCTGCCTAAAAGCACTGAATTACCAGACACTTGCTTAAATGCCCTTTATTTTCTCTCTCTCTCTTTTCCCCCTTTTGTTTCTTCTTAGTGGGATAGGGAAGAAGAGAAAGGTATCAAAGTAAGAATTAGTCAGCTTTGTTCAACTCTGTTCCCTACATGGTTCATCCTACAGAACAAGTAAAGACCTGAGGAATTTTATTTCCTATTATTACATACATGAAATCTGTAGAAGGAAAATAAACATATTTAAAATATTATTTCACTGAAGATTAACATTTTATCCTTGTATTTTCAAGAGGATTGAAAAAATAGCTCTATATCTAGAAGCAATTTTGCCAGTAAAATTAAATTGTTTTTGGGAGGAAAAAGAACTACTTGATGGGGTGAGGCACAATGTGTTTCGCATGCAGAGGAGAACTGTGCTTTACAATAGCACGCATGAATTTTGGTTTTATCTAGGTGAGTTCTCCACAAGGCATTTAACTGAAACCTCCTGATAGGCTTCCATCCAAAGTTTAAGAGACAATGACTGCCATGGATATACAGCCATTAGACAGACTTGCTTCTGGTTTATTACACTAGACAGTTGCTGGCTTTCAGTCTCAGGGAAGGGTCTCTGTCCTAGGAAATGGGGCTCACATACTGCTGAATTCACTGACATTCGCTGACAGCCCAGAAGGCTACACTGCAGCAAACATGCTGATTAACACAGAGAAACCACACCCTGCTCGGCAACCCCTTTAGAAATCCAGGCACTGCACTTTGGAGAGGTCACTTTGCCAACTGGCTGCAGATGGACCCAAAGCAGACACAGAAAAGCAAAACTATCCAGTTGTATTGTTTTAAAAAAAGTCACTGCAACAAGGCTGTAAAGGGCGAACATGTGAGCACTTTGATGTATCTAAAGTTAAGATTGCCACTACAATTTAAGAAAGCAGGAGAGACACAAACCTTGTAATCCTCAAACCACATTAAAAAACAGTATACTCTTTTTACAGAAGAAAACTTTCAATCTCCTAGATTTTCCTTGAGATGATTGGATATGTTTATCTGGAACATACTGAAACCATCAGAGCCAGATGAAAAATGTGTGGTAATTCTGACAAGTGTTGGCAAACAGAACTGTCAAGTAAGGATAATGACTTTATATTCAGAAAGCACTTTTCAGCCACAGAACCCAGAGTGCTTTACAATTGTTACTAATGGATTATACACACACATGAATCACTTTGTCCATGACTGAAGTGGAACAGCTTAAGGAGTGAACTGTTTAACAGCACATAGCAACACTACACCACAGTTTAGTACAGGATCCAGTTGCAAATCCAAAAGAAATTCAGGAAGGCTGAACGCAATTGTCCGTATTGCAATCTGCATAGAACACTGGGCTTACATTACCCCTGCTCCAACAACTACCCCTGCAAATATGACAATTGCCAGTATCTAGCACAGCACTGTGTCATGATGGGAAAATGACAGGGTAACTCCTTGGCCTGTTCCAGTTAACTTCCAGGAGAGCTCTGGGCTTGCAGAGAATGAGTCACTTCAGGGATGCATGCAACTATTAAAGTCAGTATTAAATCACACATGCAGGATGGTACTCCAGCCCAAAAAGTACTCTTTGACAACACAATAGAGCACTTGGTTGATTCTACATGGGAAGAAAGAATCTTGCATTCTGTGACCAGGGTTACTTCCTCCAGCACCTATTTCTCATCTGCAAGTTCTCAGAGGGAAAACAAAGTACTCTGTTTAATCCTGATTAAACTTGTGAACGAAGGAACAGAAAGAATTTAAATTACCTAAGCAGCATAACAGCAGGTTGAAGAAAATAGTGCAGAAGTGATTGGATCTTGGTTTTTTAGAGTTTCAGGTAATTATAGGCTTTTCACTATAGTGAAAGTAATACTAAAATGAAAAGCAAAGGAATTGTAAATAGTAAGGAATGCTAATGTACACAACGATCTTTGGACCAACTTTTACAACAGCTGTTCCACATTTTAGGTACAAAAAATCAAAATCTAAACTTAAAGAATACTTTGAAAATGTTAGAAACACAGGTACAAGCAATTTTTTAACCCCTCCCTCCCAAGTCCTACTCTCAAGTCCATGTTCAACATATATGGGAAATTTCTAGGGTGTTCTCAGCAGGTTTCACCAATCTCAGCAGGAGCTCTTAAGAGTTCACTACTTCTGTTAATCAAGCAATATGTCAAAGCTGCTTAAAACTGCAGACTTTTTTCCTTCTTTTTTTTTTTTCTCTTTAACATTTGGCCACAGATTTTACAGAATCAAAGACTAAGATTTTCAATTGTAGTCAAAATATATTTTTTTAAGAAATAGGCTTGAACAGATTAGTTATAGGGGGGAAAAAAGGAAATAAATAATTAGATCCATTAATTACTGTATGAGATGCAATGACCCAAGACCAATGTTACACCTTCATACAGATAAAAGTTCTATTAAAATCTTGTGGCCTGTTCTTGCTTTTTTTCTTCTCTAACTGTTGCCCAAATTGCCCTGGATTTGAAACACGTGGACTACCATCATATTCGCTAAAAAGATATACAAAAAACAAAACAAAAGCAAACACTGTATTATGATCATTAGATTAAAAACCACAACTTATATAAAAACAGAAATTTGCCAACAATAGATTAGGAAACAGGAAATCTTTTAAGGGAACAAGACCTACAATACAGCCTTCTGAAACAAAAGGAAGAACATTACAGTAATTATTTCTTTTAACAAACACATAGCATACAACAGCTGGAGAAAGTAAACACTAGGATGCTGGATATCTCTTTGAAAGGCAGGAAGCCAAGCCAAGGGGAAAGGGTGACTACAAATGGAAAGCCTGGAGTCAAAACGAACTCTGATATTCCTCACCAAGTCACTGACCATAAGACCTATCTAGAAAATGTAAGCCTGGAAAATTCAGAGATTTCACTGCACAAGTTTTAATCTAGGGTGAACTAAATTAAAAACTTTCTCTTCATAACTGTCCAAGATTAAACCTAATTTATGCATCTACTTAAGAGAAGAAGTCAAGACCCTTTATCAGAATTGTCTTGTTTACTTCACTACTACCCTCAGCAATGAGAACAAAGAACTCAGCAGTCAGAGAGAGATGAATCAATGTGAAAATATTACTCCCTTTTACATTAAGAATATCACAGTCGCCAGAGATAAAAACAAGGCAATGAAAAACACAAAAATTAACTATTTACAATTATATATATAAATCTGGAACGCATTTGGAGAAAAGAATCGGGAAGGAAAAAAGAGATGTCAAGTATCTGTAAAACTGCTGTATTACAGAAATCATCCATTTCCAATAAAAACACCTTTTAAACAAGACTGCTAACATCATGGCTCATATTCCCAGATCTACTGATAATGGCAGTCAGCCAGGAATTCAAGTTTCTTTATTCAGGACTTCCAGGTGGAAAACACTGTAATTAGTTTAATGTCACATCTCCAGGTATGTTTCCTAATTCTTCATTGCTTCCTCCTACCTGAACTCTCCATGTTTCAGGAGTCTGTCTGGCACAACTCAACAAAATTTTAAGTCTTACCTACAGAAAGAGCAAGTAGATCTCTGAAAGGGTTATCTCAAGCTCTATTAACAAGTTTTCTAAAATCTAGCACCTTGCATGTTTGTCAATTCCCTGTTTCTTTGCAACAAGTTTCACCTACACTTGGAGGTTCTTTTTTTTGTTTCATTTAAGTGGCCAGCAGGAAACTTTGGCCTGAATGCTCTGGCTGTGGCTTTTTACCCATGCTAAGGGGCAGACACCCACATGTAGTATCCAGACTAGGCTGAGGGACAGAGATGACAGAGCATACCTGGTTAAAGTATCTTAAGCAACTTTCCTGGCAGCAAACCCAGCAGAAACAGCAGCTGAACAGGCACTTTGCATTCTTCTGCAATAAAATGAAATTATTGGTTACTGGATACATAATTAGCCTCAAACAGAATCACCATTCTAGAAACAAACTTGCTTTACAGTGGACTGACTCTTCTGATAAAATTTTCACTTAGGCAGCAGATATTTCCATTAGGATTTTAGGAATTGTTTTTAATTCAGACCTTTCAATATTAATGATTGAAGAGCTGTGCATTTTATTTTTCTTCCTGTGGATGGAAGATTCTTCTCTGGGAGAAGAAAATAAGTGCTGTGAGCAGCTTTGTGAGCTAACAGCTGCCTGGGGAGAAAAACAGGCAGGCAAGTCAGTAATCCCTATAGCACTTCACAGTGACCAGGGAGTACAGGGACAGATTTTTAACTTGATTATCAAAAACCTTCCACAGTTCTGAAATGACTGGTACCCTAATGAACAATAATAAAAGAATGGGTAGAAGGACTTATGTGAACATACATGTGTTTTGACTCAGAGCATACATTCATTTTCCAGGACAGGAAGAAAAATCTTGTATTAGAACAGGTTATTCATAGACTATCGAGCTATTAATTTAATAGTAAAAACTGAGCAGTAAACCTTAATGTTTGTTCCATGCCCCCACACCCCCATCACATCATGAGCTCAGAATAGCGCATCAGAGAGATGATGCAAGACAAGAAAAAGACGTCTTGGTATCCACGGTAGCCTTCCAAATTTAAGTGGCTGTTTTTCTCAACAAAAGGAAATTCAGTTCAGGGATACTTGGTCTTTTTAATCTTATTTTTCCAGAGATCAGAATGTTTTTATCATGTTTTGGAAAGCAGAGATCTTCCAGTCACTATCGAAAACTCAGGTCCTAACAAGTACCATTTTTCAAGCAGAAACCACAAGCCTCCAAACTTTTTTTAGAAAGGTTCATGAAAATATTCCAGGAATAACTCCTTCAAAATGGTAACTATACATGCAAACTCCTGACAGAGAATACTTTACTCTTGCTATGTATTGCTGGAGAAATTATTTTACTAAAACTGTATTATCTCAGTAAGTACTGTTTGTCAAAAGCCTAGAGCAAGGGATTTCCAGTACAATCTCCTCTCTGATTCTGCTTGGAGACTGCTGTGTAGAAAATGTCTTTAAATTTACCTGCAAGCTTGCAACCCCTGACTTTTTCTCTGTTCATAGAGAACAGCAACATTTTTTGCAAGGGTGGGGAAGTCTGGGTGAGCTCTACAAGAATGCAGAGTCTCTTCTCCATCCTTTAGTACCATGACTCTGGCCCTCAATGAAAGGGGCGATAGCCTGTCCTTTCTGCCATGCAAAGGAGCAAGGTTACTCTTGGGGGGATCCTTCCAGGGAGCTGGCCAGAGCACTTTCTAGCCTCTTTAGCAGCAGTTACAGCTATGGGTCATGTCACTGAATGCTTGGGAACTGGACCAAAAAGGAGCCGGTGGCACAGTGCTGCAGACACAAATAATCTTTCTTTGCTAATTAAATCTACAGTTATTCAGATTACAAAACCATGTAACAAGGAAGTCCACTTATCCTGCTTTCTCTAAAGGCAGAAAATATTCTAAGTTGTCCCATCAACTGTCTTTATAGAATGTTCTTAGTTAACACAACTCACCAAGTTTAATAACCAAAACTTTCAAATGAAAGCAACATAAACCCAGATCACAACTTTCAAGTGTTTTATTACAAGGCGTTTTTATTTAAGCATTCATAGCCTATACCAAACACATGCCTCATAGGTATAATCAATGTTAATATCCTGTTATAACTATACATAACATATGTATAAAGGCCAAGGCAAACCCTAGAGGAAAAGACCTACATTTAAAACCTTTTCTTAAATCTTCTCCTAAAATCAGACCTATGCATTCATAACAGACCTCCCTCCTTGCAAAAGTGCCAGAATTACCTACAGTGGTGTGTTTCCAGCACAAGAGAATTGATGTGGAGATGCATGAAAGGTAAAAAGGAGGCAAAAAACATTCAAAACAGCCCAGATCTATGTCTTATGTATCTTAAAAGATGTGTTTTGGATACTACACAACTCTCAGGAATAGTTCTTATTTCATATCTTCTTTCTATAAAATCGTATTACAAGGCAGATGAAGTATTTTCTATAACAGATCTTAAATCTAACAATAGTATTCTTACTTTTGCTTCTTAAATATTTATGATGCAAAAATTTTTAATAGAGCAGTCTGCCAATTTTTCTCTTTATCCTTCATAAAAACCTTTATATATAAACACTAAATAAAGGTGCATTTAATATTGGTATTTTCTGCTTTTAAAAATATCTAAGTTGAGAATAAAAAGGAAGCATTGATATCTGAGTTGAGAGGAAAAAAAAGCTTTCCTAATGAAGAAAAGATGAGAAAATATAAAACTCCTGTAATATCATCTATTTTAAAGCAAGAAATACATTTTTCACTTTTTTGCTCCATGATCTCATCTTTAAATTACTATTTTCATAGTGTTACAGAAGTATATACCTACCTTTTGTTTTAGGATATTGTAAAGGTACAAGAGAACAATCCTTGGTATTCTCAGTATTGTGACTAGAAATGAGCCTTTTACAGCAGTTCCTAGATGGTAGCAAAAAAGAACTGATATGGAAGACAAGACTGGGTGAGGTGGTGGGTTATTTTTATTTCTAGAAAGAAAAACAAACAATTTAAAAATGGTTTAGAAACTTATTTAAGAAGATAAGCATTGTGTCTTTTTAGTATTTGGAAATTTTAAGAATTAAGTTTTTATCTCCTTTCCTACTTGAACTACTCCAATTTTTCTACTGACTTCATCTCAATGTTCCTTAGTCCCAAGAAAAGCAGCCAAATCTGTAACTTCTGGATTAGTTTAATTCTTAAGAAATTACTGTTTTCTGGAATGGAAAAATACCTAGGAAAAAAACTACAATGGAAAATAGGAGAAGTGAACAACATCTGAGAATACTCCTTGAACACATCTCTCCAGTTTCTGTCACTCCTCTTATTCTCTGCAATCTTTTATTTCACTCTTGGTTCTTCTTCCATTTTAGTCCGAGGGAGTGAATCCACTATTCCTTCTTTAGTGGTAAAATTAAAACTAGAAAATAAAATTGCAAGTTCTCACACGTAAAACTGAGAGCTACTATCTACTTTTATAGTTGCAATTTGGACAAATTTGGTTTTAATTTTTGCTAAAATGATTAATGTTCTTTTTTTTTTTTTTTTTTCCACAGAACAGGCTTTCTTTTAAAATGGAATACAGCAAAAAAGGAATATCATACTGTATGTTTAGAGTTATAATCTGAACTGAGAAACTTGTAGTTCTAGCACACACTAACCTGTATTGTTTTGGAGAAATAATGTCTCTGCCAAAATCAAAAAGCAAAGACAAAAATATGGCCTAAATACAAGTCTTATTTTTTTGCTTCCTTTATAAAGGTCAGTTTAATGTCAGTCATTTACAGGCAGTAGCATGACACAGCTCTCAAGAATTTATATAAACCTCAGGAAATCAGCTTAAAGACGTTGCCTCATCCCTTGTCAAGTGCTGTAAAAAAAAATCAACTAAATTAACACTCTAATTACCCTTAAAAATGTTTTATAGGTTTAAAAAACCTCATACTGATCAATAGTCATAATTAGACCTTCTATAAAGTAACTCTTAAGCAACTGGCCCAACCCTGAAAAATTTAGTTAGGCAACAGAACCAGCAGCCATTTGACTAAGTAGCTAAGTGAAGATCAGACCTAATATCACAAATAAGAAGCCCTGTTTTCAGGAGTGATTTTTTCAAAACCTCTGTTATCTTGAAAGATCAGTAGTTTTCACAATAAATTGAAAAATTAAAAGGCACCAATAAGAGAGTGACAGGTTTGGCCTAAGAAGCTCTAAATTTTTATTAAAGCCTCACTTCAGCAAGGATTTAAATTATACACACTATATTCCACAGAGGGATTACAGTTCTGCAAGAATCCTGAAGGTATCACTGCAGTTCATTCAAAACACAAAAACTTTGCAGTGGAGAAGTTGTATTTAAATATATGAATATACCACATTATTTGAAATAGGAAATTCCAGCAAAGCAGTTGCTATATTTATTATTTTTGTTTTAAAACCAGGGAAACAGCTCTGGGGATAGTGGAATTTTATACTGAATAAGGCAGTTTGGGGTTTTTTTAAAGTCGTCAGATTTCTGTGTTAGAAACACATGCATCACAGTGTGGATGAATTATTCTATTCATATTGAGCCATTGTTTCTTTCTCCCCCATACACTACTTTACAAATGACAGTGTCAGTTTGATCTCAGAATATAAATTATTAAGTTTCTGCAAGTTAAAGGTTAACTAGTGATAAGAAACACAGAAAGGATAAAGTTTATTCCTGTGTTAGTAACATACTCGTTACTAAAGAGAAAAATGAAGAAGGGCTTTGATATTTTTTACTTGACTAAATAATGAGCAGGAATGTCAAAATTTGAAGCTTAGTTTAGATAAATTTTTACACATTTGGATATTTTTCCACACCTTCTTTTCCTAGCAAAGGAATTACCACAAGAACAGGGTCTGACAAGGATTCTGCTTTGTCTCCAAACAGATTAGAAAAAGAACAGATTTTCCTTGTAATTCTGGTTCAGAGTAGGAAACATAGGAAAGAGGCTAAACACAGCAACAGGTGATGGCTGTGACTGTAAACAAGCTCAAGATTGACTCAATTATCCACCTACTCCCATCGCTTTCAAGGCTGAAGTTTCACCCACCTTTGTACATTATATGGCTGCAATCCTGACGTGACTTTAGCATAAGCATACAAATCATTATGCAGTGGATTCTGTGCTTGTGAACTCCACTGCACGTGCACAAGGTATCAGGGGAAACCGGGAATCTGCCTGATTGGTTATAAGATTGAGTAGAGCCACAGCTTGCTTTTCCTCTTTGGTATTTCTATTTTATGTTACCATGAGATTGTTTGATTTACATACAACACTACTATTCCAAAATCCTGTGGACCTGTATTCAATACCACATTATCTTTCAATAATTTTATTTCTTCAGTACTGTCAATTGCCTTCATTTACTTGTGAGCTCTGTGACACTCAATATCTTTTTTAACACGAAGTTCCTTGATTCAAATGATCACACATGCATCTTGGCTTTTATTTTAAAACCATTTTTTGTGAGAAGACAAAAATGTAATCTTGACACACCCAACAGACATAAACACTTGAATGGGGGAAAAGGGTATTTCTTAATTTCTTTAAAATCGTGTCCTCTTAAGAGCTATGCTTAAAATTTTCTTCACTCATGCCTCACCAATTTCAAAGACTGTCTAAAAATAACTTTAGTATAAAATATTTAGAAGTGTTAAGGAATGAATCTTCTATTCCTCAAGTAAATATGAATCTCAATTTTTAAACAAACATAATAAATTACAAGATTTTCAATAAAACAGACATTATGAGACTAACAGAGACAATATCACCTTCCTTTACTGCCAGAGAGGGGGAAAGGCTCATCTCCCTTCAAAGGTAAATACATACATAACACCTAAGAACATCAAAGTGAGAATAAACCTCAGCAATTGTAAACAGCAATTGTAACAAAGAAGGGTTTTTAAAAGACTGAACCCTTTTCATAAGTTGTAAAATGTAATTGCTAAGCAAAAAAACTATATTTATTTCTATTAAATTAATAAAAACTTTTGTGTATTCATGTTTCATCTAAAATAAAAGAAGGCAAAATCCATTTTCAGTCATGGTATTACAGGCCAAATATATGTAACCTGTAATGGTAATCCAGGTAAAATGACCCCCTGGCCACCCCATTTGCAACTCAGCTGTGGTTGTTGCCCATGCAGCACATTGCTGAGTGTGCTGTGGAAGGAGATTGCCACATGGAAAGGCTGTGCCATTTCCTCGGAGCACTTACAGGCCAAGAAGAAAGCCTGTCTGTAACATCCCATAAACAAACTCTTGTGACATGCCTTATGATGCTGCTTCAGGAAATACATTAAAAACACAGAGCAGACAAGCTCAGAATTGCCGGAACAGCTTGAGATAACCCTTGCCCTTGCTGGTGTGACTGCTCCTGCAGCTAACCACCCTCTCCCCATTCCCACACTGCTCTGCAGCTCTGTGGATCTGTGCTGACAGCCTAAAGGCCAGAACAAGGGATTACCACCACAGAAAAGTTGCATTTCCCCTTGCAAACACAAGTCTCTCAACACAGTACTGATCATCTGGCAAGCAAGAGGAGAGCTTGATGGTAGTTGTACAAAATGATACCAATACAACTGGGAGCAGGAACCTTCTGTAATTGGCAGACAGTTCCTGCAGCAGTAAAAAACAGCTGGAAAGCGGAAGCCCCCAACAGAGCAGTAAATGTCATCACAGCACATCACAGTTTCTACAGGTGCTTCCCTGCTCTGCATGAACAAGATATGGACAGTGCTTTTGCCTTGGGGATTTATGTTGTGTATTGCACCAAAATGCACTGCAGCACACAGCCCAGGAACTCAGCAGAACTACTTTGCTTTCCTGTGCTTTCTCGAGCCAATTTAAATGCACCTTTAGTGCCTCAGCATTCAGCTGCTACAGCGAGGTACATCAATGTGCTTACAAGAGAAGGGCAGCTCACTATCCACAGCAGCACAGCCATGTGAATTCCAGAGCTTCAGCAGGGAAAAATGAGATGACATCAGAAATGAAAGTTCCTCCCTTTTCAGGTCCTATTATGGTATGTAAAATAGAAAGGTGAGACTACGTCACTCTTTCAAAAAGATTTCAACCTTTAAAAAAGCAAAGTCTTAGGTTTTATTTGCTCTTACAATAAGCACCGGTTCAGTGGCACAGCTGTTGGTTGTGTAGAGAATCCTGTCAGGGACAAGCTCCTGATACACAAGTTAAACCTTGTCCTGTCCTGGCTTTTGGGATGGCATGATAAAACATTGCTTAAACTAGGGGTGGGCACTGGCTCTTCCTAGATCTTCCAGCCTTGCTGCTTTGGCTGGAGCAGCACGGCTCACTCAGCTGCTGCAGGAAACCCTTATGAAGCCAGTCCCGCAAGCAGAGCCTGTGCTGGTGTCTCTGCTGGGCAGTGGGGAACACACCATTTGGAGACCTTCCAGCAGTAGCCTCTTGATCAGTGACTGAAACACCCAAGGATACATTCTGTAGACCGTCAACAGAAACCTGCTTCCTAAGTTTTGGAGAATCCAACAATGTATTTCCCAGATGCCCAAGCCATATGGCCCTGAGCAGCTGCCACCAGTGCTTCAAGGGCTCCAGGCTCTCTCTGGCCAGGCTCCTCACCTCAATCTCACATCACCTTCCTCAAGGGTTAATTTTTCAACAAATTGAGGTTATCACAATATTCCTCTAATACAAAATAAAGAAATGCCTTAAAATGCCAGATTTTTTCACAGATCAGAAAATGTCATCACTGGGCATAGAAGAACAGAGCACTGAGGATGAGAGAGCTCATAAAATACTTATGAGGAAAAATGTTATTGGGAAAATGCTCTCTTGAGCGTCAAAAGACTCAACAACATATTGTGAGATTTAAATCTTCCCCTGCAATGAGTGCATAAGCCCAATTTAATTTCATTTTACTTTTACTCATTTCCTCCACATTTAAATTTCTGGGCATATAAAATTCAAAGAAGTTTGTTCTCACATGTCTAAATACTTAACAGTGTTAAAGCATTTATAGCTAACTGAAAATATCTGCAAAGAATGAAAAAAAAGTATTAGACCAGGCAGTTATGCAGGCAGAACACACAGCAACACAGAGCAAGGATGAACACTTACAAAGAGGTCAAACTGCTCATGAATACATGAAATTACCAAGGAACAATATATCGCTTCTCATTTGGAGTTAATGCAGTCTCCTGGAAAAGGGTCAAACGCAGCCTATGCCTTCTGAATGGTAATTCCCTCAGAGTCAACAGAGCTCTAACAGCTTGTATCAAAGCTCAGTTTGGCCCAGCATCTCCAGCAGCAGGGGTGAGTCACATAAATATCATGCACATTGTAAAAGCTTACTTAAGATCTTGCAACAAGCAACATTATTTTATAGTAAATTGGATTCCAGATATTGACATAATTGCAGTCTAATTTAGACTATTTTTCGTAGAAAAAGATTGAAAATAAATGCTGGAAAATCCCCAAAACTATCAAGGGGCAATTCTGCACTCACCTGTTGAAATAACAAGTAACCACTGCCCCAGCAATCACCATTTGCTGACAGGCAAGAATGAATTCACTAGTCCAGATAAGGCCAACGAAATGATACCATGCCATGTAGCAAATTCCAGACAGAGCTCTGTATTCTACTTGTCCTTCTGAAGTGGACTCTGCAGTACCTGAAGTTGGGATTACACCATTGTATTATTATAACATGCCAGACAAGGGGGGAAAGGAGAAGGGGACGGGGACATAGAAGTACATGGAATTGCTTCTGTGCACATTCTCTTAAGGTCTCGTCAATAAAGTTACAAAAAAAAATTCAATGCTATTTAATTCTGTCCATTCTAACAAAGTTAGAGAAACAACATTTTGTAATTCAAATTGAATTTTGAAAAATAAAATCTCACAAAAAGCAAAAGATTGTGTTTAAATTGGGATTGAGACACAGCTACCAATAAAGAGGAAAGCTACGTATTAGTAAAGATCTCTGAGAAGACGTTACTCAAGACTTGGGTAACCAAATAGTTCAGAAGCAAATGAAATCTTAATTTTCATTATTCAAGTTTGAAATAAATTCATAGTTATAAAATGCTTTAGGGTGTTTTGGTTTTTTTTTTTGTAAGGAGCAGAAGAGAAAGGCTGCAGAAAAATATTAAGGATACATAACATACTGTTGCAACAAAACAAAACAAATATTTTAACCGCTATTACAAATCAGCACCATGGTCATTACTTTTCTGTTCTCTATACTTTGCAATCTTTGTGCAAAATACAGGCACATAAATGTAGGCTCTCTGGGGGGGAAAAAAAGTAGACATCTGTATGGTAGTATATGCTCCAATGTTACTACTGTATCCAGGAACGTGGACAAAATAGGTTATTCAAGCTAAAAACATTCCTACCACTTCTGTTACTCACAAAGAATTTATTCCATATTCATAGATGGCTTTTCACAAAAGGTGGGGGCAACTCAGATACCTCAACAATCAGACCTTTCTTTGTGCAATCCTATTTATGGCACTTGACTCTGTAGGCTACTCAAGGGATAATGGCATTAGGACCATTTGATCCTAGTAAAAGGTCTCTAGGTTTCTAACATGCTAATTTTTTTTTTTTTTACCAAGCCTTAAGTCTATTAACCTTGAAGAGAAACATGTTCACCAAATAAAACAATCTCTGGAGGTGAGTAGTTTCTTATTCCAACTCCATGAAAGAAATAACAAAGTGAGACAGAATTGGCTATTCCTGCTACAACAGCAATAAAACTTAAGCTTTAATACTACATGTATTCATTTGGTGGACTTGGCAGTGTTAGGTTTACAGCTGGACTTGATGATCCTAAAGGTTTTTTCCAACCTAAATGATTCTATGACTCTGTGTTCTCCTCCAGGACAACACCCCACCTTCAAGTTTGAAACTACCACTTATCCAAAGCTATCTAGGAAATAGGTCCTTTCTGGCCTGTTTTTCTACAGCCACAGACTTCGTATTCAAGAATAACTAAAAGTAGAAACAGTAAAGATTTGTTTCAGCAATACCATCAGGTTTAGACAAGCTTTTCTTAAGTTTTCAGAACCAAGGTCTATTTGTCTGTAAATAAGGAAAAATATTCATCTACCCCATAGTAACACTGCAACATTATTTTAAAGTGCTTTGAAGGATAAAAAAATGCTACATGGGTGCATAAACACAGACGTATGTTCTAGATATTTTCTTTTCCCAGAGGTTAGCAATATTGGCGGGACAGGCAAACTCTCTCCAGTGCTGTAGAGTTGGTCATTCACAGAAATACTGTTGTGCTTCCTATATACTCAAATTTATTTTAAGTCTGTAAAGTGCAAGATATTTGATGGTTTGAAAAAGCTACTACTCAGATCTCTTCTCACAAACTCTTCATTATTCCTCCCCATCCCGTGCCTCCCTGGTTTTACATTTGCAAAAGTGGGAGTTTTTTTAAGGGGAGTTTTTGAGGCTATAATCATTTACTTAGGTCATTAAAACAAGTGAGGCACTATATAATTCTGAATTCAAGAGATTTTTCATTTTCCATATTTCTTCCAGAGACTCTAGATTGCCTTTTTCTGCAGCACACACAACTAGCCAAATACACTCATTATCCATAGCCTACAGCCCTTACTGAGGGAACTTAAGCAAACAATATATCAATGAGATACAAGGTGTCCTACCTCTCCATTTTCATGCAAAGCCATTATGCCATTTGGTAGCAGAATTAAGCACATTTTCCACCATACAATCCACCTGAATATTTCTTTTTCCAAAATAGGCTTTTTCAGGCTTTGTTTCTGTAGTGTTGTCACGAAGACTAATAAATGTACATATGGCAAGCTAATTCTGTTTCCTTTTTACCAGCCTAATGAAATAACCACCTGCAATAACAACAGTAATGGCTTTGTCTTTCCTGCACAACCTTATACTTGTACATGTACACAGTCCTGTGCTCAGCTGCACAGAAATCAGGCAGAGGCACCTGTGAATTCATTTTTGATCCCTTTGCTGGTCAGGTATGGTGAACTTCTTTGTTACTCCACAAAAATCTGTTTACCGGTGTAAACATATGTGTCTGATTCCCTGTCTTCTGGGCCTACCAGACATGCATGATTTTGTCAACAGAACTACATGCAATGATATTTTTCTGTATCAGTAGCCCAGATAAACTTTAAAGCTATCCTAGATAACCTGTTGAGAAAAGTATATGCCAATTTCTTCATCACTGTACTGTCATATATCTGTTCATACAAACTAAACTTTTTCAACAAAGCCCTGATATACAGTTTAATCTGTCAGCAGAATATTTTTCTCCAACTACACAATCATGAATCTTTCCAGTGTACCATACACTCTTAGTGATAACATTAACATGTCAGTAAAGAACTGAAGTCCCTACAGCTGAATGACCAAATCTGGAAGCCTTTGATCAGTACAAATGTTGATCTGCTGCCAATACTTCAAAAGAAGTGATGTTAACAAGGGAATGGGCACAAGTGTTTGCAGAACCCAGGAGAGTTTCCCTGTGGGACTCACAGCCCAGGGCTGCTCTGGCAGCCAGCACAGCAGTGCAATGAGGCACCAGTGAGCGGTGGGTGCATGCAGCAGCTTCAGCTACACTCTGGGACTTCCAGACTTAGGTCAGATGTCATTACTTGGCAACTGCTGCTGCTGCTGCAAGGTTTTGCTGATGCCTACAGCAGTAGGCTGTTGTAAGAGAAAAAAATTCCTGGGAACTCTAGTCCAGAAATTTCCTTATCACAAACAAAGAGCCACTGACAAGAGAATACTTAGAGCCTGTTTATCAGTTCACGTTAACATGAAAATATGTTGTGTCCCTCCCACTGCTAAGTGAGGAAAGGTTCTGGAATCATACACTGAATCTTAGTGCTTCCTGCAACATAATTGATTGTGTTATCTTATTTAGTGTTTTTTCATGTAAAGGTATTTACAGCTAAGCTACCTGATTGTAATTGGAATGTCAAGGCCCCTGCAAGAAAAATATTTTTACTGCTCATTTTGCTGCTGCATAGCTTTATGTGGCAGTTCTGCTGCTCAGTTGCCTGTAGGATGCACCTTCATTGCACAAAAAAATCACACCACCTTCTCACCCTACATGCACAGTATTTACACCATGTGGGCCTCACAGCTCCTGCGTGCTGGAAAGTTGAAAGACATGCTCTATTGTGTCACATGGCCTCTGCAATTCTGCAGTGAAATACCCACAAATTAGCAAACAATAAAACTCAATAACCCTAAGACATATCAGCTTTTCCAAAGAACAGCTGAATTCCATTCTTAGCCAGCTAATGGTTCTAACTGGTGCCACTGCTTGTGCTACCTAAAGTCTCATAAGTCTTGGCATTTCTCCTAGTTTTCTAGGTCTGGAATTCACTCAGCCTCTGCTGCTCTTACAGATTCTGAATTATCAAGGTACTTAGGCAGGTGCCTACCTTAAAATACGTAAGTAGTCCCATTGATTTTAATAGGATTATCCATGTGTTTCAAATTAGTCATGTGCATAAGTACCTTTCAAGTGCAGTCTATAGCTTTCTATAGCTCCCAAGAAGTTAGATTTTTTCCTCACAGTAACACTAACTTTTGGAGGAGATGTAAATAAGGTGCCTGCATGGTCGCATAATGATCAGGTGCACCACAGCTGAAGAGAAGATCAAGTGTTCCAGAACCGTTAAGATGCAGAGACACCATAAATACTATATAACTAGTGCAGATTCAAGGAAAATGTTAAGAGCAGGTGCAGCACAGCAGCAAGCCAATTTCATCTAACCATCTCTCTGTATTAGACAAAAGACTAGTGTCTTTGTAAACATTTCGTTTTTTCAGCTTTCTTGGTTTATTTGCATTTAAAATACAGCCTGCACAGCCCCAGAAAGTATATTTGCGAGAAGAAAACGTCGAAGTGTCAAACCCAAGAAAATCACCACCTGTATTTTACAAGCTGAATCCTAGATAGGCAACTATTTGTCAGTGAAGAAAACGAATTGCTCTGTAAGAAAAAGCATATCTTTGGAGATCTTCAGAGAAGTACTCTCAAGTGGTGCAAAAAGTCCCCAAACCTCAAAATAAAAAGAAATGTCTTCCACTTACAGGACAATTGTAGAAAACTAATAAATAATACAAAGTGCATTATTAACCATACAGTTCTGTATGCATTTGCCGTTACAGGATGTGTAAGTACGAGTCATCCTAGAACAGCAGAACAACCCCCAACTTATCTTATGGTGAGCTGCTTTAATAGCCAGCATTTCAGAGGACTCATATTTGGGTTGAAAATTCGAAGTACAACCTAACGGAATATTCTCATTACCAAATCTCGTTTATTGTTCATCGTCCAAGTTTTGAATCACAAAACAAATCTGACGTAGAGTAAGGGACTGGAAATCCAAACAGCTATCCTGCTGACACGAACCTCCTGTCACCCGTACAGCTCTCCTCAGCCTGAGGGCTGAATCAAGCAACCCATCAGTCCTTCCCCGGAACCCCGAGAGGCTGCGGCAGCCTTTGTTTCCCGTGTTTCTCCGGGAGGAGTTTCCCACCCCGCGGCCACGAGCGGAGGGCGGGCGTGAGGCGCTCCCCGCGTGCTGCGGCGCCCCCTGGCGGGGGTCCCCCGGCCGGGCGCGGCGCAGCGGGCGCGGGGGGACGGCGACGGACAGCGAGTGTCCGACAGCTCCGCGGGAACTGCCGGCATCGACACGGCCGGGGCCGGACACGGAGCACAACTCACCCAGAGACATAAGCGGGCACAGAGCGGCACTTCCCATCTGCATTCAGACTTCAGTTCTGAGGAGTGATTCGGGTTATTTATCAAATGCACATACTCTTCTAAACATTAACATGCCTCTAACAGGAAGATCTTATAAGGACTGACATCTACACTAAAAATATCCTGCCACAATTTCTTCATCAAAACCTATGTTTTACTAGGTTGCTCATATAAACAATTTATTGACAGTTAAGTGCCTGGAAAGAACCTTCCTTTCGTATGCTAAAACTGAGAAAAGTAAATTATTTTAGAACTGAAACTTTATCATCACTCTGCTGTGCAGCAAGCTTATGCTGCCCTCTGTACTGTATTGTTTGCATCACTTGCTGGAAACATCAGCATTCCTATTAAGCTAGAGCGAAGACAAAACATAAAATACCTTTGAGTCAGGAGTTGTATGCTGCACTATGAATGTAACAGCAGGTCATAAATGGAATCCTACTTTCCAAGAAGGCAGAGTAAAAAGAAAAAAAGTTGAATGAAAATGCCTAGCAGGAAACAGAGAATATAACCGATAAGGGAGAATGGCACAACATGGAAAAAGCATAAAAAGCCTCTCAAAAGCAGTTTTCATTGGGTTTTACTCCCCTGTGAATATATGTGGAATTTGCTTTTGAATATAATGTGCAAGTCATTATTTTCCTGCAAAGTCTGTAAAAGCATCCAGAAAATACCCAAATAATATCCCATCCTCCTCTTATAATCAAGCTTTTTCTGTCACATGAGCTAAAATATTTCTACTCTTCTAATGACTGCTGTATTTCCAAAAGCTTTTGAATACAACAGACTCAGCTGGCATTTTCTAAATTTAGATATAACAAGGGCAAGCTTTACATCCTTATGTGTGCATATTAAGTCAGCTGGATTTAACATCAAGGATGTAAAATTTCCTCTCATAGTTCTTGTTAATTATACCTTTAGACATGAGCTACTCAGAAAAAGGCAGCAGAAACAGAGACTTGCAAATCTGGACAACTGGCCAATGAAAGTCGGAGGGAAACAGATCCCAATCTAGCCTAAGCCATGGGTGTGATTGGCAATGCCAGCATGCACTCAGCTTCTTGTGTTAGAAGTGAATTGGGTCTTGTAAAGAGCCAGAATCAACTGAGATGGAAGCAGTTGTGATGTAAGAGAAGTGAGGTACCTGATCCATGGAGGTAGGGAATACAGCCAGCTTTGCCAAATGGGCTCAGCTATGGAAAGGCTGGAGGCTTTCCTGGCCTAGCAGGAAACTGTAAGCCTGTACTAAGGAGTTACTGCAGCCACTGTCTCAAGCGATGGTGGAAACAAAAAGTAAAATGTTAACACACAAGCATTTGAAGAATTAGGCTGTGTTTAGTTTTCCACACAGAAATCACTGCGAGGTTTCAGAAAAGAGAAAACCCATAAACAAGGGTCTCTGTCCACACCAATTCTACATCAGTTTCAACCCAAAGGGTAACAATTAGCTCCTAACAGTGGCCCTAGAAATTGAAAATGAAAAAAATACTACCCCCCCCAAATCATAATACTTTTCATGGACAGAGGCTGATGTCTACATGAAGAGTTATCCTCAGAGCTACACAGAGTTTAGCTTCACTTCTTTGGGTGATGTTCCAGAGAAGGACAGCCCCTCTTTCACTTGGATGGCATGGTGCTGGGCCAAGGGACAGCATCCAAATTACCCTGGTTCAATCTGTGACAGATCTTACAGTGGTATATCCCTCAGAAATACCATTTCCATAAAAAATAAAAATCTCTTCTGCCCGATCTTTCATAGTGCTTGACTTTCCACGGAGCACCTCCTCTGCAACTGCATAAACCACTGGATTAATCTAAACACTGTTGCACTGGTCCAAATGATAGCAATTGCCACTGAACTACTGCTCTGAAGCAACGTTCTGCCTCTGTGACAATTTAACATTGTTTAGTCAGAGGAGACAAACATCCTCATTTTGTAACAATTGCACTAAAAGCTGTCTCCTCCTTCCTGTTACTTTCTTCATTTAAGTACACCAAACATATACTGTACCTACCACAATGTATTAACAAATAAATGAGAAAGAACAAAACTCAAGTCCACATATGGAAGCAAAAGGGCAATGTAGAAGACTCCAACAAATGGGAAATAAAGGGAACAAGTAACTCTGCTATGTAGCAATGCTAGCCCACATTTTATACACCAACATCAAGAGGTCCCACATGTAAGAAGAGAACTTAGGAAATGGATAGCACTCAGTCAAAAACACGAAAATCATTTACTTACCTGCAGTTCCTAAGCTAAGTAGTACAGCAACCCAAAATACCCAGAACACAATGAGAATCAGAAAGGTCCAGAGTGGTTGGAAGAGGAGGAAAGGAATTCTGCCAATGATTTTACCAACAATTTGAAAGAGCTGTACAGCAAACTGAAGCCTCTTTCTTAGTACAAATATAAGGGAGAGCAGAACAACCTGTTACAGGAAATAAAAAGACAAATTATTGGGGGTTTTACCTCAAGAAAATTATCAGAGTTGTCAAATGTGGGGTCAGAGGATACAGACTTCACAAAGACATGACAGCAAAGCAATTTAGATAATCTTACTACACATTGGAAAATCCACCTGAGACACTCCCTGTGTTCTCAAAGAGCCTGTGGATTAAAATCTGGTTTTCTGCAATAATTGCTGCTGGATTTTTAAACAAAATAGGTTTCATAAAACTTTAATTCTTCTAATGGAAACAGTTTGTTTTGCTTTACGGCAAACGTAAATGTACATTAAACACTACACGTTGCTTTCACATACCCTGCATGTCATGAACTTTTAAACTTTCTTTCTACTCAGGTCAGCTTGCCACTGTTCACTTTCACAATGGTAGGAGAACCAGTCCTTTCCTGCAGTCCACAACAAAACTAGTTTGAGAGCTATGTATGTATGGAAGCAAAGCAGACATAAAATGAAAACTTATTTAAATAAATTATTGTCTTCCCAAAGTAAAAAAAACCAACCCACCAATAACAAAACCCAGAGTCAAAAACCCCACAATATCCCCAGTTCTGTGTATGTGACAATGAACTATGAACAGCAGTTAAAAGGGAGGTTGGAATATATAGAACAATAAATACAACCAGTGGCAGTTGCTTTACTAGTTTTCTTGCCTGCTCTAAAAAGAAGCTACCAGCTCTGAAGAGAAGCATAACCTGCAGCAGTGGATGTTCCCACAGTTCTACAAGCAGTCAGCTGTACTGGAACACACATGCATTCAAAGAAACCTATCCTTACCTCTCTAGTATCAGCAGATGTAAAAAGGTCATAACTTATGGAGGATATAAAAAAAATTATCTGTGACACATTTATATTTGTCACTGTAAACTGTCAGACTGTTCATATCTGGCAAATTCCATGTAGATCTTACTCATCTCTAAGAAAACAGGACAATCACTTTGACAAATGTCTCATGAAGCACAAATTGACTGTACCCTCAAATTGAGCAATGGCTCCTTTAACATTGCAACATCAGAGTGACAAAATCACTTAAGAAGTTGCAAGCTGCACTCAGATTTTCTGTTGTAAAACAAGGTCAATGAGAGAAAACCAGAATTTGACTCCATAACTTGAGGTCTAGACACTGCTGCCTGTGTTTCACTATCCCTTTTATTGTCTAAAAACGCTGCCGCCCCTTTCTCCTACTGACAGGGCAGGATGAATCCACAGATCTCCTGTTCATACTCAGCCAGTGCCCCTGTGTTTATTCAACATGATTGTCCAGTGAGCTGATGCAGAACAAAATGGGGATGGAAAAAAATTCTTGCATTTTTACACCAACAACACTAACACTGTTTGCATAGGTTTGAAGTGTGGCAAGCCTGACAAACAAGTTTCATGATGAAGTTGTAAAATTATTTTTGTAGCTTTGATGGGGGCCTAAAAATTTAGTTGAAAGTAGATTTTTAGGAATCTTTACGGTTCCTTCTAACCCAAACTGTTCTATGATTTTAAGGTTATATTTAAATGCATGTAAGAAGATCTTAGAACTTATTCTCATTTTCCAATTTGAAAAGAATTAGGCATTATTTTTATTGTTGCAGAACCACTGTAGCTCAAGTGTTCAAGTTACAGCCTCTGCCATTGCTTAGGGCAAAACGCTACTTACGGTAACTATTGTTGAGAAGATGGCATATCCAAGTAAGAACTTGACATTTTCCTTTTCTGTTTCCAGTTCAGTGCTGGGATCATTCCTATAGTCATAATGGAGCCACCAGAGAACACCTGAGATGACTGAGCAGACCAGAGCAGCATGAGGGCGGGCAGTGCACGCTGTTGCTGGCAGGCTGATGCCTGCCTGGCCTCCCTCCCCAGTCCCCCGCCCTCCCTGCTAACCCACACTTGGCTCGGGAATACTGCCAATTAGCAAAGTGAGGCACAGGATCAGTGATCGCAGAGAAAGTTCCAATAGTCAGACTGAGGTAAAACCACAGCAAAATGTTTGGATTTCTTGCAGTTATTCTAAGGCTCAAGCATGTAATTTCATTGTGGAGATACAAAGCTAAATTTAATGGAATGACAAGCTTTAGCCAGACACATTCCTATGGTTCTCCCTTCCTAAAGCAGGCAGTGTAAGAGTTCACTAAACATTCTTTGAAACAGTAGCATTTTCATAACTGCATTCATCTGCCAAAAGAAATGTTGTTTCTAGACATCTATAAAAACAATAAACATCACCATCATCCTAACACTCAGCAGCTGGAACAGCACAGCCAGACCTTGGCACCAAAAGGCAAGCAGGCCTCAGTTTGGAAATGACTATGGTAAGCTGAAGGTTACTGAGGATGGCCATGAAAAAAAGAATAACTGTTTGTTCAGCTGCTAATCCTTCGGTTCAGTGAAACAGTAAATATACTTACACAACAAACCAAATACAACCAATGCAATCAGAGTATGGATGAGAAGGGTCTGAATGAATCTGAAGGCTAGAACCAGTATCAAAGAGAAGGCTGAAAAATACATGCAGTAAGTTTTGTGTTACAACCCATTTAATTTAACCCCTTTTTATTTTAAATATAAATTTAAGGTTCTTGTAGAATTTTGGCTTTTAAACAGTAATCTCAAAATAAACAGCATTTAGTAAAGTTGGCAACCTTTTTAACATTTAAAGCACCCAGTTACCTGTAACTTAAATAATAAGGAACTTATAGCTGATATATTTCACCATGGGAATTACTAGCTTTTAAATAACATTTTATACAAGATTTAAGTTCAAGTGTTCATGCCAATGTCATTTTTTTATCCACAATTTCCTACAGTCCCCTAAAATGAGGTATACAACCATGTCATGAAACACAGAATATGATAATTCAGAGATCTGTGTTTCACCAGTCTATTAAATGCCTCCTGATAAAACCTGATCACTCTTTCTTAAAAATAAAGAAAATATGAAAATATGCCCAGAAAATATGAAAAAAATCCACTTTTGAATTAAACATACAGACTTATAAGAAACATTTTAACCTTTTAATTGAATATCGTTATTCACCTTTTACTTATAACCTTACCTAGTGCAAGGACACTCAGTCCTATCACAGTATCTCTTCCTGCCAATATTCCACTCAGAATTCGATGAAAAACATCCATCTCATTAACCATACTTATTAAGACAGATGCATACTTGGAATAGCATTCAGGATTTTGTGGAACACATCGATTAAATAATGGAAAGGATTTACTGAAAGGTTAAAAACAAAAGCGGTAAAAAATATTAATTACTGGACAAACAGTTTAAAATCCACAGAGATCCATCCTGCCATTCTCTACAGAGAGCATTCTGTTATAAAGGGTAATTTTATGCATCATCTGCAAAATAAATGCCTAATGGTGCCATGTCTGTTTCACTATACCAGAACAGATCCATTCAAGATCAGCCTGGGGAAAAAAATTAACAACTCTCTCACTAACTGCTATCACCATCAGCACATAGCTCCTATTCCCATTCTAGTCTGGCTCCACCTGCTTTGCTCCCATGTGTTTATGTAAAAACAAAATTCATGCTAACATAGCTGTAACCTATGCAGTTGTACATAATTCTAGATCACAAACACTTTGCATTGTTTTTATGATATTTAAGCATTCTAAAAGCCACACCAAAACAATGTTTGCAAGGTACAATTAATGGCACCAAATATTTATACAAAATTATTTGGCACTCCCAGCCAAGCTTCTTGCATGTATTTATTGTCCCTCTTTGGCAGTGCTGCACTACAACAGTCAAAGGCATATTCTTACCTGAAAAGGAGAGGTTTTGTCATCAACGGTTAAAAATTCCTCTAACTAGCGTTGCTTCTACTATGAAATAATACTGTGCAAGATGAATAACTTTGCTAAATTCCTTGACAACCAGAAAAAAGCCTAGAAAGTTGAGGAAGTAAGCGAAACATGCCATAGTTTTTCATCAATTTACATGCTGTCCTTTGATCCACTGTATGTAATATTTTTATGTGTCTCCTACTCTCTTCTGTTCATCTTGTTCTTCCATTTTCTCCTGTTCAGAGCAGATGACTTAGCTCTGCAAACACAGAGATTCCAATTCTCTGCTGTATTTTCATGACCCAGTGGAACTTAAAATCATGGGTTTAAGAATATTGACTCACAAATGCCAGATTATAAAGACAGCAACATCCACAGATCCGTGCTTCAAGCCAGCTGGCTATAAAATTATTCTACTGGAAATTTCTGGGCTCAGGGTAAGAAGCAAGGCCCAAGATCACATCCTTGGCATTGAGGGAGAGAGCAAAAGTCTGTGCAGGAGGGAAGTCGTTCCTCATATGGAGTGCTTTTTTCCTAATTTGGAGAGGGAAAACTCTCTAAAGGGTAGAGGAATGGAGGGAATGCAGTCCCTGTTTATTCTGTGGGACAGGACACCGGCATGTTCACAGTCACATAAAAGAACTCACAAGGATACATGGACAAAAATAAACAAACAAAACAAAACCATCCTGACTGTGAACTATCAAGCCAAATACAAAATGTGAGGAAGCAACAATCCATAAGAACCTGTTCGGACTCAAGGATGTTGTAAAATACCCTGTAATTCTTACCTTGGTGGAACTGGCAGCGTGGGACAGAGCTGAGCTGCCTTTGGATTTAGTGTGTAATTGGAAACATTCAGGTTGTAAACACAAAGAAAAGAACCTAAAAAAGGTAAAAAAAGAAAAAAGTAACTGAAGATTAGTAAAAATTTGAGAGAAAAACACATTAAGAACTAAGATTTGTTTGCACTTCTGGTTTGATCCCTTAGCAGGCCATTCTCATCCCCGACATTCCAGTGGGAATGTAAATAACAAATTAGGTAGTTGAGTAAATCTAAGGCAACCTCTGCAGAACCCTTTGCCTTCTAGATTTAACTACGCTTATCTTCCAGGCGGGCACACTGTTTGTTCCACAGTGCCACACTTGGCTATTAAGCCTTGCTCATTAGGATAAGACAAAAACCTAAAACGATGGAAGCCACAACAGAACTAGGCCCTCATGACTTAGAATAGAATATATATGTATGCAGAAACCTAATTTGTGCTGGATATCGGTGAAACATTACCAGGTACTCTGCTAGTATTACTCTGCTCCATTATACAGCACTTCTGGGAAAGAAAGGCTGGATACATCCAAGCCATTCAAAACGCAAGACTTCTCCCTGCCTTGACAAACATGCAAGCAGTTGTAGGGGAATTTGATACAGTTATGTTTAGTTAGACTGAAAATACCTGTATAATATCACAGGTGTTTACACCTTTCTGTACACACCAAATGATGTCAAACTACCCCAAAATTAAATTAAAACAAATATTGTCAATTTAAATAGCAATCCCTGCCAAGCAAAACATCAAACCAAAAAAGAATGGGATACTGACCTCTGACAAAAATGGCCTTTAATATTCATATGAAGCTTATACACACCCCATGAAATAAGGCTTAGGCTACAGACTATTTTATTTACATTTTGGACATGAATAAACTGGAGTCTCTTTCACACAACAGCTACTTCTGACAGCATTTTCATCTTGAACACCAGAATCAAATAAAATTTCTAGGTGTGTCCTGGTTTTGCTGGGAAGTGAGAGGCTGTGTGGTACTTAGGTGCAACAAAAATGGAATAGCAAAACTACAACAAAATGGAATAGCAAGCATTGGGATCTGATGTCAGGGGGAATAAAAACACTTGTGTCTTCCTGGAATTAATAATTCCACCATAATTTTAATTAAATTTAAAGGAATCAATTGGACAAGTTTCTCAAACAGCATATGAACTCTGGTCACCTACTGCCAAACTTCACTAGTTCATTCTCAGCAGTCAGTTTTCTGCTACATAATCTCAACACTGTGCAGGAATTGATCAACAACTTTCTAATTTGCACAAGAGAGCTGTAACGTTTCTAGAGACTATGGCTTTGAAATAAAGCAGAAACAAGACATTTTATTTTCTGTTACCATGAACTGTTCAGGAAATTACCGGTAAGATATGACTCCCTAGTGTAAGAAACATAAGAAAAACAAAGTGGAAGCTGCTCAACTGTTCTACAGATACACTAAGATACTCATATTCCCTGTGGCACACCATTAGTCCTTGCAAAACTCTGGAGATCTTCCAAAGAGTTGAGTTGCTCTTGTGGACAACTTGACACACACAAGGAAAGTGAACCGATTTTGAGGCTTTGTATTTCCAGGCCACATGAATTCAGAAAGAACACATACCTAGAAAGAAAAAAAGATCCTTTTCTCAAAAAACAAGCTTTCTTGTTCTGCTGTAAGTTTTAATTCTGAACCTTCTTTCCATCTTTTTAAAGTGCTACAAAGCAAATTAAACTTTTTCCGAAGGAGTCAGTGGAATGATTGGGAACGTCAACATGCAGCTTCCTTAAATACAAAGATTTGCCATATAGAATGACTGCCTGTTTGGCTGAAGTCCCACTTAAGACCCTCTTCAAGAAGGCAGCTGCATAAAGCCTAACATTTTCAAATTCTGTTTTAACTTTTTAAATTCACTCACTCTTTTGCACTATTCCCACCTTTTTTGCCTTTCAATACAACAATGTATAGATACACAGATGTATATGACTGACAACTAGAAGATATGTATTTTACTAACTTCTCAAACATTTGATTATTTAGACATTATCTGATGTACTTACTTTTTATTAGTCATATCCAATCCAGAAAGATTTGCCCCTTCTACAGGAGTGTTCTTCCGACCACATATGTTCCCAAAGCTGTCATATCCAAGCACAAGTCTTTCTGCAGCACCAGCCACCGCAGCATAGCCACTTATAAACATCTGTTAAAATATTTTTTTAATGTGAAAGCCTGCTAGGATAGCTTTTTCTTCCTATTTAATAAATATTCCTTTTAAGTCTTTACATTTTTGTCTCGTGGTTGCAAACAGTTAAATCTGAAATTTACCCCTCTGCACAAGGCCAGAGCAAGTCATATGGACAAGTTTAGCCCTATTGCTTCCTTAGAGCTTTCCTTCCTCTATTGTTGAAAGTATATAAGTTAAGCAGAATAACACAGGAGAAGGAAGATAGAGGATAGATGATTAAAATAAAAGCATTAGTAAGATGCTAAACACTGTCCCTAGTGAAGATCATCTGTGTCACTAGGCAAGATCACTCAAATGGTGATTTTTCATGTGCTCACTGCATCTCATTTTATAGGATGACCTTCAAGACACACTTGGGCAATATATCTGCTGCCATAATGGGTCCTTGAAGCTGCTAGTGAATTTAATCAGAGGTATTTTTAAACACAAAGTATAATTAAAATGAAGATTACCTGAAATTTTGGAAGGAGCACTCTTTAACACATGTGAAAAACCTGGAGAAAGCCACACTGTGCACTTAGGTGACACTGTCCTGACCTTTTAGTTGTTCTGCTGTCAGATCAAAGTTCCAGTAGATCATCGTCCTGTAAACCCCAGAGGCAGCTAAGTACCTCTGCTGGCCAAGTAGCAGCAATCCTTAGTCAAAATAAAACACCTTGTCTAGGAATGCAGCTTAAACCCTCCGGTACCTTGTGAGAGCCAAAATAACCCTTGGAAAGAACCTTTGCAAGTGCCAAGAAGCAGCAACTCTTGTGTGAAACTGGTGAAGTCCTGAGTACTACTTTACTCAAAGGCTTATCTCCACAGCACTCCACCTATTGAAGAAGTCAGTGATCCAATCTTCCCTTCTTTCCCATGAGGTGCAAGCCATGTTTCACACCCACCAAGGACAATCACTAGGCTCCGTGGCTATGTGCCAGCTGCTGGCAGCAGCAAAATTTCTCAGTCCCATATTAACCACTACTACTTTGAATGGACATGGCTGAATATTGGCTGTGCTCGACACAGATTGCACATGTCAGACCCAGCACAACTACTTTCTTACTTAAGCTTTAGAGCCTTTACTTGTTTTTCTACTTTTAATGCTTTTGACTAAAGATTGGACCTGGGCAAAAACGTCTCATACATAAACACGTACGTATGTGCTTCTGTAGTCCTCAGGGCAGTCTCATTTTTGCTTATAGTAGACTCTTATTTTGCAGTCTTAACTAGTTCAGTAATTTTTAAAAACTATGATGGCATGTTAATGCTGTCTCAATATGGACATCCTTGTAGAGACTCCTCAATTCAAGCTGACATACTACTTGTGGATGCGATTTGCTACAATAACAAAATATTTCCAGACCCAGTTTGTTTACAGAACAAGTATTTGTTAATAATTAAAATGGTCTCAGAAGGCAAGAAATGAGCTGGCACTGTAACTCATATGAAACACGCTTTCAGAAAAATTCTGGCATTCTTTCTAAAGATGGGTATTACAGGTCCACTGTGTAGGTGGTTTGTTGTTTTTTTAAGTGCAGAATGCTGGATACAAGCCATAAATATTGTTAAGTAACAGAGTAATAGCTGCAGGGGTGTATCTATATATGGCTGTGATACCCACTTCCACAGAGCTATTAATGTGATTTCAATTTTTTTTTCATTATGTGAACAAATTAGTGTCATTAC
The DNA here is from genome assembly GCA_013399195.1 of Dicrurus megarhynchus. Taxonomy (NCBI): domain Eukaryota; kingdom Metazoa; phylum Chordata; class Aves; order Passeriformes; family Dicruridae; genus Dicrurus; species Dicrurus megarhynchus. The sequence continues at coordinate 100,438 of VXAD01011628.1, read as the reverse complement.
ATTTTCTTAAATATTTAAAAAATAAGATCAGACACAAGAAAACAAATACATGTATGCAAAAAATTATTTCACAGAAACTGAGCAATAAAGATAGTGAGAGAAACCAAACAAAAATCCTAAAGCCTTACCATTTGACAGGTTTCATTTGTGGCATTTCCTCCACTGATCAAAGCACTAAGCATTAGACAGCAGGTATAAAACCCTACCCTGCTCATGAAGTTCACCATCCATTTATGCAGTATTCAAAATGAGTAGGTAATATTATGCATTAGCTTCCATTTTAAAAGTTACTATGCATGGAATTAAAAAGTATATTTATGAGAATCCTGAGTAGACTCAGACATATCATAAAAAACCCCATCCACACTTCAGAAAGACAAAGCCTGTTCCCAAAAGCTTGCACACTGTTCTAAGCACAGGACAGAGAGTGACTTAATGTAGCGTTAGATGAACACATGTTGCAAGATATCAAAGCTACAGTGAATAAGTAGAATAAAGAGCCCAGTCCGAGCCTGGACTGATTTACAAAAAAGCTAATTCTAAATAACCCAGCCCTCTGTATACATGGTATTTAAAGCACACGGACAGAACTTAGAAGTGTGATAGACACCATAATAAAGCACTGCACCACGACAAAGGTAAGATCTGTCCCTGGGCAATCCTGGGACCTGTGCCCGTGACAATTTCAGTTTAGATTTAGTGTAATACTATGCAGAACCCCATTAACATTGGATCTGATTTTTCCTTCCAGGAAAAAAACCAAACAAACAAGCGTGCTTACCAAGCCGGCCCAGAAAAGNGACGCTGCCCGGGGCTCGGCTCCAGCGCCGCGGGGCCGGGCCGGGCGGAGCGCTCCGACCGGGCGGTGGCACCTCCAGCAGCTCCGCCCGCCGCTGTGGCCGGGCTGTGCCCCGGCGGGAGGGAGCGGCATTGCTGCCCCGGAGTGCTTCATTCCCGCAGCCCGGCTCCCGGCAGTGGCGCTCGGGGCCCGCAGCGCTCCGGGCCGGCCGTCGCCCCGCGCTCTCGGGGGCCGCCGGCAGCTCCTCCACAGCCTCAGGTTTATACAGGGCCCCCGGCCAGGGTGGGAGGTTTATGTTTCACCCTCCATGAGCTTAAATCTGGGAGTAACTGAAGATTTGTTACTGCCAGCACAAAATGGGGGCTGCTCCGTCCTGTAAAGCCCTCTGACGCTGATACCCCTTTGGCTGTTCTGGCTGCATTATCAATACACAGTCAGCCATAGATCCTTTTCGGCTTCTGTTTGGTTATTGTTTGTACAGTTACATCACGCTGACATCCTGTTTTAGGCGATACATACCTCTCATCTATGTTCATATGAATTTTGCATGCACAGGAATAACCTGAAATAACAGGAATAACACTGAATTAGGTCAATCCTTGTAACTCAGATGACCAAGGGATGTGGGAATTATCAGCCACTTTTAATAACATGTTTTCTCTGTGCTGTCCCTGTTGCTTTTTTAAGTTTATGTTCACTAAATTCAGCTCAATAATCTAGAGAAAATTACAAATTGAAAGGATATTAAAAGTATGGTTTTGTTCTCTTCCTGACAGTCAGTGGAACAAATAAATGTCCTCTTTAAGAAGTAACACAACATCTGCAACTGCAACAAAACTGAAATAAATGGAAGCTGTTTTGCAAAACTGTTTAAGAACTTGTTCATCTTGTGTAGGAGACACATCACTAGGCTAGTCTTGTCTAGAGAAAAAAAGCAATACAAACCAAACATATTCCAGTTCTCNACAAACAAGCGTGCTTACCAAGCCGGCCCAGAAAAGACAGAAGAGGAGCAGCCAGAGTGTGTCTGTGCACTTTCTGTAAATGACTGGTCTCCATTCCTGTAGTTCAGAAATACTATCTCCAGAGTCCTGAACAGAAAAAAGTTCAAGAAAACAACAGAACAAACTCCTGTGAAATTAAATCAAGTTCCAAACGGCGGCGATTTCAGCAAGCGCGTAACTTGGCACTCTCAATGCCGAAGACCTGGCAGCTCNCCCCCGGCCAGGGTGGGAGGTTTATGTTTCACCCTCCATGAGCTTAAATCTGGGAGTAACTGAAGATTTGTTACTGCCAGCACAAAATGGGGGCTGCTCCGTCCTGTAAAGCCCTCTGACGCTGATACCCCTTTGGCTGTTCTGGCTGCATTATCAATACACAGTCAGCCATAGATCCTTTTCGGCTTCTGTTTGGTTATTGTTTGTACAGTTACATCACGCTGACATCCTGTTTTAGGCGATACATACCTCTCATCTATGTTCATATGAATTTTGCATGCACAGGAATAACCTGAAATAACAGGAATAACACTGAATTAGGTCAATCCTTGTAACTCAGATGACCAAGGGATGTGGGAATTATCAGCCACTTTTAATAACATGTTTTCTCTGTGCTGTCCCTGTTGCTTTTTTAAGTTTATGTTCACTAAATTCAGCTCAATAATCTAGAGAAAATTACAAATTGAAAGGATATTAAAAGTATGGTTTTGTTCTCTTCCTGACAGTCAGTGGAACAAATAAATGTCCTCTTTAAGAAGTAACACAACATCTGCAACTGCAACAAAACTGAAATAAATGGAAGCTGTTTTGCAAAACTGTTTAAGAACTTGTTCATCTTGTGTAGGAGACACATCACTAGGCTAGTCTTGTCTAGAGAAAAAAAGCAATACAAACCAAACATATTCCAGTTCTCTGGAGAAAATGCAGCATGAAACCTTGGTGACAAACATAGGTAGAAGTAAAAAGGTAATATCTAAAACTGGGATTTAAAAAAAAGGAATTCATCTCTGCCCCAGAACATCTCAGAGTCCTTCTAAGCTGACTGGAAATAACTACATTTTTCCAAAAGGTCAAGTCATACAATATCTCTGAAATTGACATTCTAACTGTTTTGACAGAACTTGGTACAATTCTGATTTAAATCCCTTCCCAAAAAGAGGTTCTGAAGAAACACAGCAAGAAAGATTTCTAAAATCTGTCTTACAAAGGATTTATTAAACCATTTAGTTTCAGCCAGCTCATAGTTTTTGTCTTTATAGCATTCTGTCTTTTAATGCTCATTATCCATCATATTTTTGGGGAGTTTTCATAATCTGGGTGAAAATTAGAATAAAATTCTAAAACTGAAAGGGTAGTTTTGTGCTTTTAAAACTTAAACAGAGAAAACAGTTTTTTCTTCACTTTGTGCTATTGCACTTTAAAAATATGTGGAAAAAAACCATTTCGCTTTGAAATACAAAAGTGAAATTTCACATGAAACGTAACCTTTTTTTATAAGAGAAGTTCAATTTTTTAATTATATTAAGAAAAATAACCAAAATTATTAATAACCTGTAACCTAGACACAAAGAGTTTTCTGAGGCAGAATCATTATCTGATTAAGAAAAATAATCTTGAAGAACAATGCCAGTGATGAAGGCCTATATTAGAATCCAATGACTTGCTGTCACCACATGCTAATATTTTGCTGTTGATCTGGCACTTTTTGAATGATCCTCCTTAAGCTTTGTGTTGCATTCTTATTGTGAATAGAGGAAAACAGCAAGTAGAACAAATGTTTTTTAATAAACTCCAGAATCTGAGTAACCAAAGCTCACGTAAAAACACTGAAATCAGCAGTAGAGCAGTTGAGCAATATCAATCATAATTCTTTTATTTCTTCAGCTAGCCTAGCAGAAATTATCATAGAAATACTAGAAAATAACTCAAGATTAGAATAGGATTTAAAAAAAATGTAAATGAAATATTTTAATTGTAGTAAGTTTCCTTTCTGAATTTCAAATATGATCAAATAAAACATTTATTCTACTTAGTAGCAGCTGAGTACTTTTATCATGTGTCACTAGGTGGGGCTCGGCTCCCAGTTTTGAGCTCCAGCTCAGCATTTGGGACGAGTGCACAGAGTCTCACACCATGGTGAGCCAGTACTCACAAAGGAAGATCCACATGCTACAGTTGAAGAAAATACCAGGAAGCAAGGCTCAGATCGGATCAAGGGATTTAAACATCCACATCCAAAGTGTAATACCAAAAACCATCGTTTGTTATTTGTCCAATCCTACCCAAAATTGCCCAAAAGATCGATTTTGAATTTTCTGTCTTACCACTTTGAGAGGATAGAGCCTGGTTCAGCAGCTGAGTCATTCGAGCATTCAGTGAGGAGCAGGGAATTTGAGAAATGACATTTTGTAGTGTTGAACTAGAAATGAGATGAAAATGAATTCTGGAAAAAGAGTATTGTTAGAGAACTGTTCCTCTTATGTGAGCACTAATGACTTGGCCAGAGAGGTGTCCACTGGCTTGTGCTCTCTCTCTGGTGAGAAGCCCATGTTGGAACTTTATAATAGAAATATCTTAATTTCAATCTTGTATCCAACTACAGCCACTTCCACATGAGATTAGTATGATGAGGATCCACATTCACTTATAAGTCCTCACTGATCTCTCAAGTAATGTTTCTTGTAAAGGAAAAGAAAATATTTACAATCTTGGAGTACCCAGGAACTCACAGTGATTTATTTGTGTTTTAAGACTTTAACCATTCAACCTGCTTGGTGTGTTGCAGTGGGGGAACCACAACAAGGGAGATTAACACTTACACTTCCAAGACTAGTAGTTTTTAAAGGGTATTTTACATATTAACCATCTTCAGACATGTTTATCAGCATCAGCAAGAGAGATGAGCAGCAATGTAACCTCATGGGCAATTTTTGACTCTTTTTTTCACGAAGTCACACAGAATATACAGAAAAAATCAAACGTGAAATTAAGCTTCCTGACTCCAAGCCTCTCCAAGCTTCCTGTCTCCAAGCTTTAATCAAAAAGTTCTTATTTCTTATGAGTGTAGTGTTTATTCACTGAGAATGAATCCTGGTGCTGCCTGCACTTAGGGCTCAACTTTCTTACCAAGAAACCTACCTGGTTAAAACTGGAGCAGGAATGTGGATTGGGAGAGGAAGGTGCTAAATGAAAACATGACAGTTCCTTGCTAGACTGGTTAAGTGAGATGACTATCCCTATCTGTATCCCCTTCTGGGTCAGACAAGGAACAGACACCAATTACTTTAATAACAGGACACAGCAACTGAGAAACTCAACTTAAAAGCAAACATTTTCTGCCTAATTAGAGAAGGTGCAGCTGAGCATAATTTCCATCACTCTCAAATGATCTTGCTTACATACAATAGCTTAGCAGGCAGGCTCTGTTCTCTGTATGTAGCTATGCTTCTTGAAATATCCCAAACTGTAACACCCAGAAACTGAACATAATGCCTCCTATTATGTTCAAGCTGCTAGTCAGGTTTGCATTCTAATACCTGGTGTTTATGACCTCATCTCACCTGAAACATTCAGTCTGAAATTTCTTACAGCAGGTGCTGAAGACTGTTGGAAAACATTAGCACAAATTATTCAGTCACTTTTAAGAACAAAATTAAAGAAGCAGACAATATGGTATCCCTTCTTGGATAGTAGTAAAGAAATTCTTACACATTATTTGGATCAGAGATTTTTAATGGACAAGGAGAAGAAATGCTTTCTGCTTTTTCTCATATTTGAGAAACTTCATCCATATTTGCCCAAACCACTTTGATAAATCACAGTGTATGCTCAGTCAACTTGATGAGCTTCATAGCTAAAGAATCTGTAGACTGTGCCTGCCTGGTGTACTGTGGGCCTGACAGAGACAGTCTGGGCAACCCTGATATGTGCTTCTGACCTGCCACATACTTTCACTGTTTTGCCTTCACATCAGTGATTGTCCTGATGGAGAGCAGTCCTGAGAGAATGTAAAGAATAAGGAGAAATGGATATTGCTGCTGAACAGATTCCTGGAGCTGATTAAGAATACCTTGGCTGATAAGGAAAGGAGAACCTAGCAGCTCTCTGAGAAGGATTAGGGATTCAAAAAGGTGAGTATCATGGAAGCATTTAATCTAATGCTGTAAACAGTGGGCCATTTCGCCTCTGTTGAGCTACAGTAACAGACTGAAAGCCAGGACTGGCTCAGCAAAGACATTAGAAACAAAAGGAAAATGAAAGTCTAGGACATTAGGGGAATGGCAGCCAGAGAGAGGAGGTGGAGGGAGGACTGCCATGCAAGGGACAGCATGCAGGATTCGAGGGAAGGGTGGGGCTGGATGTGAATGAGACTGAAAGACAGGAGGAAATGGCTGAAAAAAGGAGGTGAAGACTGAAAAAAGTAAGAGCTTGAGAGCTAAGGGAGGCTAGAACTGGTATAGGGAGGCATAAAACTGACCAGGGAAGAAGAGGGTAGATCGTGAAAGCTGTATGGGGATAAACAAGCCATAGCAAAAGTCCTGAAGGTACATAAAAGATTAAGACTGTGGGGAATGATAAAAAAAATCTGTGTCTGCTGCCGCTCCCTTTCACAAGCAGAGTATCATCTTTCCTCTGCTGTCAGCAGATATCTTCAGTGTTGACCTGAGAGTGCTCTGACAGACTTGGGCTTGGCTAACAACCCGAAGCACAGTGCCAGGTTTCTGACCAGCCTGCTAGTAATGTCACTGCTCCACTGGATCCACTGGCAGATGTCTGTCCTATGTATCTAAAGAATCCAATCCTTGTGATGACTTGAGTTAGTTTCTTTATGGTGCTCCATGTTAGCTTTTCTGTTTGTGCATCTAGAAAACCCCACCTGATCATATATTTACAGCTGGACTCTCTAAATGCTCTTTTATACATATAATGATGAAAATACACAAAAAATAAAATAAGGAATATTTTTTTCCTAGTAATTTGATGGTTTTTGAGATGCCTACTTCTCAACCTTCTCACTTGAATTTAACAAATTAGTAACAAAATTAATTAACCAAATTCTTCTGGATATCTCCAATGCATTGAGAAACTGTATTTTTATTTCAAGATAATGATTATTGAGTAGCTTAGCTAGGGGTCTAGAAAAATGGACTGTGCACATCTTAATGCCTCTATAGTTTTAGATTACTGCTGCAAACCACCATCCTTCCTGTGATTTACCAAACATATGAATCATTCAAGGAAAGAGTATAATACCACAAAGTTAATGTGTTCCACTTTCCACGCAAGCATGCAGAGATCTGCACAAAGAGCCCTTTCATTCCCATCAATACACAAGCTAGAGCACAGCCTGACCCCAGGAAAGTGTTTGCTGAGTTGAACTTGATAATAAACTTTAGAGGTGACTAATTTCAAGGTTTTAGAACAGAGCAAGAGGATCAATGTTTCGGGATCACACGGTACATTACCTACCCAGCCAGAATTACGATGTATTCAGGGTTCTGACTGGTAAATGGCATGGGTAGCATAAGATGAAAGAGCTTGAGCTGGAACTATGTCTGTGCTTCAGGACTGATGATGTCCCTCTCTGGTCCAAAGAGCAGACATGCCAGTACACCTGAGTGTCTCAATACAGAGAAAAGATAAGTAATACTGCTCTTCTCAACATCCTCTCAAAAAGCCAGGGAAGGGAATTGCTTGAGTTTCAGAGGAATTGGAAAGTGTAAGATGTGGATTTGTAAGGTTGGGGAAGGATGGCTTGTTCTTGTAAATTGTGTAAATAGGAGGAAGGATGGAAGACATTCTTGAGAGAAGCAAAGAGAAGGGAATAACCTAGGATAAACCCAAATCAAGCGGGGTTGCAAAAGGCATCAAGTTGGACCACATGGAATCTGGAGAAACATCTGTGGCCCACAGAGTCAGGTCTAGCTCTGAATGAAAACAAGGAGATGTTTTCATTAGCTGGATGGAGACCACAGTATTGTGGTTTTTATCAACACTAAGATAAGCAGCATAATCATTACAAGGACTAGAGGAAAGTCTTTTCTGCCAGCACAAGATGTTTGTAAGGACAATTTACATTAATGGAATCGGCTACTGAGTGTTTGCCAGCGAAAAATAACCGTGTTGAATCCAAAGAGACAGCTTGGACTGCAGGCCTTTCAAAGTGCCGCGACTGCAGTAGGAGCGGCTGCCCCGTGCATTTCCCACTGGATGTCACTCTCGAGCAGTTCTGTCAGCCTGTGCTTTGCCACAACAGCCCCAGATGGCAAACCCAGGTAGAGCGCATCGCTTTGCTACAGCGTCTGCTAAGAGGCTTAAGTGCAATTTTGTCGTTGCTTTCAATTTTGGACTTTCCAAGCACTGCTTTTCACTGGTTCCTCTAGTGGAAATGTCACCCTAATTTCATGGATTTATTGTGTCTAGATGTTTATTGTTTGGAGGTTTAACAGCATGTACAGTTCTCTCTGTATTAATCAGTTATCTTTTTAAAACAAAGTCTGCTAATATCTAGTAAGGCTTGGGCAGCAGCACATATTATTCTGCTTTTTCTTCCTGAAAATAACACAGGTTTTATATAGAGAAGGCATTAGACCATCTTGTTTATTCAAATGTAATGCTCCTAACAACAGCACAGACAGGCAGCACAGAATCTACTCAAGTTAGTAGTTCATTTGTAGATTTCATTGTATTCACTGCACAGCGTGGCCTATTACTGCAATTACTATACCCGAGAATAATCATTATTTTAGTCAGGAGTTCCAGGAAAAAGGTCTTCATGGATAATAGTGTGTATCTGCATAAATTTTGTGCAACTTGACAGGATCCAAAGTTCCACTGCAATGCATGTTAAAAAGACTTAAAGAGATGGCATCTTTATTGCTTGAAAAGGGAACACTGAAGACCCTGCTTTGCTCAGCCTGTTAAGCAGGAGGAAAGGTGACTAGCTATTTGCTTTGTGCCAATAGGCTCCCTTGTCAAAGAATCATCAATCTGCTCTCCAAACACTGATGTTTGAACGGCCCTTTTATAAAATCTGCATGTGGCCACTCATGTTGAGTCAGGTAATGGCCCACAGAGGTCTGTTATTTATCTGACCCACTCTTTATACTACCGTCGGTTTACCTTCATTTTTTTTACAGACACTTCTTATAAATTACCTGATCAATTTATGTTTCACCTTAATTAGTCATAAGAAGAAAATCAACAAGGAGTGGAATGCAGTCATGGAACCAGCAGTCACTGGTGGTGTTATAGAATATGAGACAGCATGACTTACGTAAACAGTTTATTCATCTTCATTAAACTTACATTGAATCAGCACTCTCTCAGATGAGTAGCTCTAACTCATAGAATTTCTGCAGCCATTCTTATAAATACAGCTATTTTTAGGGTAAGAGTGCAATAGCTGAAATATTTGCTAAGACCAGTGGTCCAGTTCTGCAAAACCTAATTAAATGTGAAATAGCTAGAGAAATAATTCCTACTCTATTAAGAATTCCTGGAATCTAATACTATAAACAACTTTTTCAGAGAGAGGAATCCTGAAATCTAAAGTCTTTTCCATGATTTTTAAATTTCTCCCATTATCCAAAAAGATATAAAATATTGTTACATGTTATATATCAAATTTTCTTACAAAATTTTATCCTGCACATATGCATGAAGTTCAGCTAGGCACAGCAGCTGGATTCTAAAATCAGAAGCATGGAGCTCCATGTCATTGGTCAGCCCTACTCTGCCTTCATCCATTTGCCTGCTGGTACTTCCAGTATCAATATATAGTTTCATACAAAATGTAATTACTTTGTGTCAATATTTCCATCGATCACTTAAAGTGAAAGAAGAAATAGTTTTCCTATAAAAGCAGTAAGATCAATATTAACTAATTTTGTAGTATTGTCACTAAAGTTAACTTTCTTCCATTACTAAGAATTAAGAACTGCATTTTTCTGAGACTTCTTTTCAAGTAAGAATTCTGCTTCTGCAACAACAACTCATCACTCTGTTCATAATGCTTGTTATAAGCAATCTTATTGTGTAAAATGTTACTGTGGTGTTAGGTGAAATGAGATACAGTCTTACACTGAGAGCTATGTAAAGCAAAATGTATATAAATGTCTAGATATCATTGCAGTTTTGATTTATTTTTATCTTTGCACATAAACCAAGGACTGTTATTCATCTGTTGTGATTAAACCATAGAACAACACTATTCCTAGTTTGTCACATTATGGATAAAGTCATGGGATAGCTACTGTACTTTGATAGCATTCATGCAGCAGAAAAGAGTTAGCATGCTACTAGCTGTTCCCAATGAGCTACATTTGTCCTAGTAACTGTGTATCGTTACAGTGGAGAAAACCAAGAGGCAATGTATGATACAAAAACACTCGATGGAAGGTAAAAATATCTTCTTTGAGCAGCTATTTGAGGAAGCAACATTTTGCAGCAACCATTGCGTGTTTAATAATGGAAAGATATTTTTAAAAAAGGATGTTGACCCTCTTTCTAGTGACTAAAATTTGAAGTTGTCAAACTGACATGAGCAATGGCAGTATACTAATTTCCTGTCCACGTAGCATATTTGCAAAACATAATGTTGCTGATAAGGCTTACTAGGAAAGTGTAAAACCCAAAGGATGTGGATGCATCTGGGAATTCCCATGGTCCTTCCTGTGTACCAGTAGAGGAATAAGACAAAACAAACGTCTGTGGGCTAATCATGCAAACTTATTCACAGAGTTTGCTACTCTTCACCTTGTTGACCTGTGAACTTTATGCTTCAATTTCCTTGTTTAAAGTCAATTCAAAGTAATCCAGCTTTCTGTCAACACTTGGCTCAGAAAATAAATAACATGTCATATAAAAAACTATTTAGAAACTGATTGCTTTGGGTATGTAACTGTTCTAGGAGACTTAGAGGCAAAAGGTGATTCTGGACTGTTTCTGGCTTCTCTTAGAATCCATAAAAACCCATGGTTATAGTGGTCCGCCTGGTATGGCTCAGAACGCAGTATTTGAAAGCACACCAGGACACACCAGAAGCCTGCACTTACAGTGGGCCCCATATGATTACTCATTTGTAGTAACATGTTTCCTCACTCTTGCAGGAAAAATTTGCCTAAGATTTGGGTTAAATGTAGGGATATGTCCTTAGATAGTTTTCCCCTTCTTCTGTGCTTGACTTTCTGCTGTCCAGCAAGTATTTTCAGCCCTCCATGCCTCCGTCCTGCCTTTTGCTTGGTAAACTGGCTGCAGCTGTGCTTGTCTACTCCCCTAAAGCACCCTCCAATCTATGTATAAAAGTATGCTGACTTTGCCACAAATGGCTTTGTTTATTGTATTTATCTGATTGTGGTCTGCTGTGCACCATACTCAATGTAAGGAGAAAGATACATGTATTGCATATAAGCTATAACTTAAATAGTACTCATGAAACAAGACTGTTGAAATTTTAAAACTAGTGGCCTGCGTACATCAGTTTTCCTATTTCCACCTGATTTATTAAAAAAATTCAAACATTCCATTTTTTACTGGGGTAGTAGTCACCAAAACCAAAGTGTTTTTATTTTGATAATGTAATCTTAATAAAAACATTCAACTGTGATATGTTTCCCTCAGGAACCAGCTATCTGCAAAGAAGTTTCAACATCCACATCATCAGAAGTCACAGCTGGAGCCAGATCTCCTTGAATTATTTTGAAAATCATTAATAAACACAGTAATTCCATATGCCATCTTTCCACACAATAATGCAATTTCCATTCTCACTAGGACCCAGAGAAGTATATATTCAAAAGTGTCTGATACTTTAAAAAGAGCAAAAGGCATAACCCACAGAATTTTAGCAAGTGTGGTCTGCATTACTTATCAGTCTTCTTCTAAGAGGGTTATGAAATAAGTACTGGGGGCCAAAGTAAATAGTGTTTCAGCCATGGTATAACAATGCATACCATGGATGTAGCCTGTTAAACGGCATCTGATCAGATCTGTTGCAAGTAGCTGTAAGTTTTCTTATCCATATTAACAAGCCATATTCTGTGTTTCAGTTTGTGTTGCTGTGGAATGCCCTAAAACCTTTGTTTGAAACTGAAAGTGTAAAGATACTTAATTTCCAAACATGGTATTGTGTTCCTTTATACCTTACTTTAAAAATAAGGAACACTGTGCATATGTTTGTAAATCAAGCCACTAATCACGTCTTTCATGTTGCAACTTGCTTTTCAGGCTTTTCCATGAGAACCCAGTGCCAGTATTTTAGTATGCTACAACACTTCAGATTTTTGGAAGTATCTGTAATTTTGGTAACTGGAAGTCCCTCATTGCTCATACTCATGTTTGTTGCAAGTTTTTATAATTTAGAAATCCTCATGTGTAAATCTCACTTCCTGCCTACTAGTGGTCAGTGAAGTAGCTTTTCAATAGCAGCTAAAGGGTTTTATTTTTCATGCAGTTGTCCTTTTTTTTTTTTTAGATTCTATCTCTATATGTCACGTGGCAAAGAGTGCTAGGTGTAGTACAGAAAATTTGGTGAGACAGAGAAAACAAATCAACTGATGTCTCAAAAGTTCCATGGTCAGAAGCAAAAGCTCCTGCAACAGGAAAGTTAAGGAGGAGAGGGGAGATGCCTCAGGACAAGGATATTAAGTGCTTGAGTCATCAGAGAGAAAAGACATTAGGAGTGTAGACCGCAAAGTTTCTCAGACAATCTCTTGCGATTTTTTCCTGGTTCTTACTTACAAGTAAGAATGAGTATTACAGATAGAATGAATTCAGGAATCTCATGAATCTCACTCCTAGTCATTATTTCAGTGGCAAAATACAGAAATGGACTAAATCCTGTCTGTCTATTAAGAAACATTCAGAAGGATTGGGAAATATTAAAAACCAGAACAGTAAGGGTTGGGGACAAAACCAAAAGCAGGTATTCAATACAATTCTCATCTGTCATTTCTTGCTGTGATAAAGGAGAAAGGGAGATGTTGAAGAACATGCACTGGTTGCTTATATTTGCTGCCCTTCCTGACGTCTCAACAAATTAATTCTGTAGCTGTCACACCTCATGCCTGAACCTCTACAGGGATGGAAACACGTTTGTCAGAGTGTCCCTGTTTTCTGTGGTTTGTGGATATTTTTTCAGGGACTTTGAATTAGCCATACTGTTAGTTACTGATGCCATCCAGTCTTTGATGTTCTCATAGTACAGACCACATGGTAACAGCTGCTGAGATACTCACCGTCTGTTACAGTAGTTACTGTGTACACATTTTCCTCCTAAAATGAAACGAATTGAATAATTACTCATTCAGCTGTTTCTTCTGTTTATGAAATGACACTGATTAATTTCTTTTATGTTGTCTTTTTCAACTAATGCTTTTTTTAAACTTTTTTCCCCTTCACTGATGACCAGGTCTAAACCAAACTTGTCTGTTCAGCTGTGACATGGCTGATCACAAGTATGTTTTACTGTTATTTTCCAATGATAAGAGTCTGAAAACAAATACTGAATGGACAGTTTCATAATAACATTCCACACTGGTAAACAGAAATACTCAAGTGTTCTTGCATGTAAAATGGATGCAAAAAATTGATAAATTTCTGTAATCAACTTGCTGCTGATAAAAAGCACAGGCATTTCTTGCCCTGTGATTTTGTAAATCTGATTGGTGTATGGCTTGCAGCACAAATCAGCTTGTAATTGTCAATATACTGCATATAGTTAATAACATTGAGGAGATAATTTCCTGTGTTGTCTGTGTTTAAAAAGTGATGACAAAATAATATCAGAGCCTGTCAAATAAAACTATATTAATAGTTAAAAACTATGGTTGAATAACTGATAGTTAAAAACTTTATTAAACCTAGTAACTGGTGCCTCAATTTATTTTGACTCAGGCTTACCCACTTGCCAGCCTCTCTTCCAGGGGTATATAGGCCTGTTTACAAGTATGCTGGGACCATACACTTAACCTGAAAGGAACGGCACTGTGAGGATACAGGTGACCAGGTATTTTGAGTTACAGGGCATTCCTGAAAGCAGGCATGACAAACCAGTTGGTTACCAGTTGGCTACATGGTCACACGTACCTTGTATAGTTCTCTAAACTGAAATGTGAATAGTTAAGTCACAATACTGTGACCCCTCAGCATGAATGTGAAAGAGCAGTGAGGAGGGGTGGATATGTGAGCAGACAATGGACAGACGAGCAGACAATGCAGAACTATCCATCTGTGCTTTGATTCACAGAAATGAGTGGCCCAGGCACAATGAGAGATGGGCAGAGTCATTGCATGGTTTCATTCTTCTGAAAGGAAGCAATATAAAGAGGACAGAAAATAGAATATGCAATACATTCTCTTTTTGGTCTCTAATACACTCCTTTTGTGGTTTATCTAATCTGTTTTTAGCCTGTTACACAAATAAAAGAGAAAACAAATGAGAAAGAGAAAAAGAGAAAACAAATGAAAAGTAGATAAAGGAAAAATGAGTGCTAGAGACTGACTCACTCTGATTTACAGCCCCATCAAATGGGGCTTGCACAGTTTGGGTGGTCTAAACTGGAGTAGCCCTGTAGTTACAGCCTATTTGACAGACAGAAAATGTCTCTGGAACTGCCAGGCTGGAATTTCTACAAAAATTACAACTGACAGAAGCCAGTTGTAGTAAGAGATGAAGTGGACAAATATACTTAGTAAAGTATTAAAAATAAACCTTGTATATATGCCTCTACTTCCAGTTGAACTCAAGGCAGGCAGTAATCAGCCTGTCACTGAGAGGCACCACTGCAGGTCAGCAAGACAACAGAATGCAAAATGCAAAATGACTGCAAAAAGATTATTCCTCTGTCCACCTCACAAATGCACAGCAGTGCATGCAGTTAGCAGAGTTGTGTCAGTGCTTCCTAGCAGACAGACTGCCACAGGCTCCTACAGGCTCAAAAGTCACATTATGTCTATATTCTCTGGATTTTTCATTAATATGTGTAGAACAGCTAAGCTGTAATACTGTAAAGCAAAAAATAACACTATGCTTACCCAAACAATTGGAACTTATTTATCTTCCCTTGAAATACCAAACAGTAGTGGGTTACATAATGGCTTTTCCCCATTGCAGTCAAGCAGCCACCTTACCAGAAAAGGCAGCCAACACCAATCTAGACTAAATAGTATGTTCATCTGTGCAGTGATGGGGCACAGCACAAGACAAATGTTTGCCCTGCTGCAAGGGTCCTTATGAGACAGAGAAAGGGCCTCAGAATACAATCCAGGACCAGACTTTGCCTCTCTGAAAGGGAACAGAAAGATTCATTGTGCTCCAGCTCCTCCAAGCCATTGTGCTTTGGAAACATAGCATCTGGTCCAAAATCTAATAACCTTGTGTAATCTAACTGAGCATACATTTCTCAAACTGTATAAAATGTATTTGCTATGCTAATTGCTCTGCTCTAAGGCTTTAAGATGATGCTAAACATGAACAGTTGAATCTGGATCGGTGTTGATCGCAGTGATCTGATCAAGGTTTTGGCACCTCTGCAGGACATGTTTGACACGAAAAATGTTATTCTGTCATTATCCGGTGGATTATTCATGGCCCCTAGAACCAGCCTACTAATCTACAATTCTACTACAATTCTACTACTCTACTAATTCTACAATTTGCTGTTGTGGTGCTATTCTATTCCCAGAATTGCCAGTAATCATCTTAATCACTCTTCCAGTTAGCTGTTGACTGATCAAAACCAGTGTAAAAATATCTGAAGTCAATGGGTCTGAAAGTCTGTAAACAATGCAGGAAGGAGCTATGCTGTATCCTCACATTACAAAACATTTACTTAACAGTCATCTCTAAAGTGTATACATTAGGAAGGAGCTGCTCCAAACAGTGTTCCCTGATCATGGCTCAAAATTAAAATGAAGCAAACCCATAAAGTGGAACTCTCCTTCATTTATACAATACAGAGTCCAGCCTTTTTCAATTTAATGCAATTATTTATTCCTCTGCGAAGATCATGACTGCCAAAAATAACAATCTGATGAATGATTATTAGCAGTAAATAAAAAATGTTTATATCACGTTATGTATGGAGCCCTGAAAAAGTCATAACAATATTGAGTCATTGACTTGACCAACTTAAACATGTAGATGTCTCAGATGGGGGAGGTGGTGCTAACATAAGATGTGCCCTCTTTTCAGACATACACTAAGGATCACGACCATTATTTGCTTTGCCATTTGCAGGACATTACTATCTGAACACAGTAGGAGAAGCAACGCTTGAGGAACCATATGTAAGTAATGTTGGCTTCTGAGAAGTTGTATTTTTCCTGTCTTTCCAAACTAGTAACACATGTTTATAAACAGTTCTGATGGCACTCAGTTCACTGCAGATGCTACAGATTCATCCCTGGCATCAGAGCCAGTGCTGTTTTTTGCAGGATGCAACCGATGAACCTTGCAAAGGATGAGGCCCTTTGAAATCTTTATGTGCTGCATTTTAATGAGTTTTTTACTGAAATGTTTTATTAGACAATGCAGAAAATGGGGACATGAAAACTCATCAAACTCCATCTCCCTGAAGACATTGAAGGAAATACTGTTTCATTCTGAATCAATTTGAAATGTAAGCAAATGGATATTAACATTTTAGAATCGTGAATATTTCAATGTGGGGGTTTTTTTCTGATGATGTCAAAATGCAGTATTTTGGCATTCTGGTTCTTATTTTTTTCAGAACTCTATGAAAATGTCAATATTTCACTTTTGATGAAAATATTTCAGTGATGGTGTTCTCCATTCTGATTCTTGCATTACTGGGTGAGTTGACATGGATCTACATTGTTTTAATAAGTCTGCAGCCAAAGTATTTTAAGAGTTAAACATTCATTAAATACTTCTGTTAATACAAAAATGTTCTCAATGCACTAATGAAATACTATAAGTAAAATTGAAATTTTTACTCCAGGTGTGTTTTTGTAAAAGAAAAATATATTATTTACTCTCTCTCAAAGAGAGTCTGTATAGTCTGAAACTTAACTGAAACTCTCCTCTGCCAACTGAGTCTCAGAGTTTGAAGGAGATGTGGATTTGCATTTGAGTTTTAAGACTCTAACTGTAGCTATTTATTAAGAAGGATCCAGACACCACTGGAACTGCACTTCAGACGATAATAATTGCTTTGACAATCCTCAATATAAATAAGTAACTTAAAGTAACATAGGGACATGTCAAAACAAGATGAGAAAACAAAGTGTTTGCTTTTCTGGTATATGTCAAAGTCAGAGATTCTATCGCCAGAAATAAAGATGTTTTTGTTTACTTCTGATAATCAAAAATGGATGTGCTTAGATAGTATATGAGAACTCTCTTGGCCATGATGTTAAATCTGAAAGTAGAAAGGACTTCCTTCTTCACACTTTCATTTACTTAAGCAGACAGGGGGAAAAAAGGAAGGAAAATTAGGAAAAAACATATCAAATTTATTTAATTCCATAATGATAAGAAGAAATTCAGAAAGATAAATCTCTTGTAGCTTAAGAGTTGTTGTAGTCTAGGAATAATGATGAACACCATTCTCAGTGGACTCAGTCTAAGTCTAAGAAGATCAGGCCATAAAAAGTAAAATATGGAAAGCACTTAATCATGTGAAATCAGCTACAGAAGATGTAGAGAGCAAGTCACAACAGGTCAGTGCAGAGACCTGCCATCCCAGGAACCATCCGAGAGTTGTGATACTTGAAATCTGTTCCTGCATTTCATTTCATGCCTATCTGACAGATTAACAAATAGATTTCTACACTCAGTAAAGCATAAACTCAGTGTTCATTTCAAGAGAACAAACCACAAATTAGTGAGGTTTGGACAGTATCTGTGTTCAGTTTTATATGTGCCACCAAGCACATGACATAGGGCAGTGGGACTGAGCTCACAGTTTGTGAAAAGGGAGACGGGAGACATGGAATTGGGAATACTGGGAGGAGGTGTGGTGCCAGTGGGGATGCAGCACAGAGCTTCGGGGCCCTGGGCTGAGACGGGTGGTAGGACAGGCAGGGCAGCACTGAGGAGTTGTGGCCTTGTGCTGTTTTGGAAGCAGAGTAACTATGGTGGGGTAAAGCTTAGGGGCTGGGAGGATACTCTGAACCAGGTGTGGTAAGAAGGCAGAGGGCAGGGCAGGGTTCCAGGGGCAAGGCAGGGACAATGGAGTGAGACCTGAGGCAAGGGAGGAACATGGGAATGAAGCTCGTGCATAATGAGGAGGTGCAGCTCATGGCACCACTTCAGATGTGGGGTAGGCACAGAGTTGTGGGGCTTGGGGCTGAGGAGGGCCACCAGGATGGGCCAGAAACACAGCGAGTCCCTGGCAGGGCTACAAAGAAGCCAGTCCCCAGCAGCGCTTCTGGAGCACCGGCGCTGGCTGAGCTCCGGGTCCCCAGGGACGGCTGCCAGGCCCAGCAATGCTGATGGCTGGGGACAGGACAGGCACACAGGGCGCAGTGAGAACATGGAACATCACAGCCGAGAGGCTACGGAATGTTGAAATGCCCAGACCTTGGTTCTGTGCCCACACAATGATAAAGAGGAAGGAGAAAGCAAGAACTCACACAGAGCAAGCGGCAACACGCTCTGTCCCACGACCCTCCCTGGAAACACTCGGCAAAACATGGGTTGCTGTCTACAGTGATTTGTGTCAAGTGGCAATGACATGTCTGAGGGGCCAAAAACTGTCTTCAGTGCACCACAGAGCAAGGCAGGAGACTGCAGCCTGATGATATATTTTTCTTTGAGGCAAAGTTGATTGAATAGCTTGTCATTCTTTCCTCTTCTCCTTTTCCATCTACTTAGCTGAAGGGTTGCCTGTAATACCTCATCTGCCATGGAACAAATTACATTTCTAAATGATTTTAAACTACAGAACTGAAATAGTTCATGGCATCATTATTGTTGCTTTTATTACTATTATGCCTCTTTTCTCCAAAATATGTCTTTTCCTTAATTTAAAAAACAAACATGAATGGTATACTCCCTATGATAAGCTAAAATTCAGCATCTAAAATCCCCAGAGAAATGAAAAGGAGTTGACTCCAACATATGAAACTTGCTGAGTAATGCTATCCCTTAAAAAAAATTCTACTCTAACTCTTGCAAACCACATCCTTTAGAAACAGACCTTACTACTCCATGTTGCATAATGTCTGTGGTAGTTGGGCTCGTTATCAGCTTTATTAGCACTTAATAGCTGCACAAATATTTTCCAGTTCTTTTGCTTGTTATGTCTGTGTATGGTTATACTAAACGCTGTGTCAGAAATTGCTATGAATAGGACTGTTACATTCCTTAGCACTGAGCAGTAATCCTTTTTTAGAAAGAAGAGCTATTTCCCTTGTGTGGTGCATACATACTTACACATACACACATGTATATGGCAAGTATATGTGTGTGTGTATACATATAAATAAATACATATACACACTGCTCTATACATGACACAAAATATGGTATTTCTGAATGTTACAGTTCCTATGTCCTATAATCTGCGTATAATATCTTACACATAAAAGATTTTACAACCAAACTGCATTAGAGACACATTTTAGAGTTTAATGCCTACTGGTAAGAAGACAGAAATAAATATCAAAAGAGTTAATTTTGTGTCATGGAAAATAAAACTTTATGCAGAAAAATAACAATGAAATGAAAACAGAAAGGGAGAAGCTGCTCTCTATCTACCTTACTAAAAGCTTACCATCTCTTAATTCTGCATTCCTTGTGAACCCTAAATTCCTATCAAAGTTGATAAAGCACAGTAAAGTGAAATTTGGGGTTTTAAAAATCTATTCACACAGATTCATGAATGAATGTTGACATGACCACAGCAGTTATTTTAGGACACTAGAACAGAGAGATGAAAGCATGTTTACCTCAGAAACAGATCTTAGTATAACAATAAGAATTTGTACAATCAGGTGATCTTCCAGGTCTTATTTCTTTTGTTGGTTTAACAGTTCCATGACTAAAGATATCCAGAAACACAGTGAGATTTGGGAGCTGTGGATAGTATACTATCTAGTACATAACCTCTAAACACACTGGAGTTTATAAAAATACAAACTTAATTTTCTAACATTTATCAAAAAATGCAGCGAAATCTCAAATATTAGAATATGAAACAGCTGCTAAATCTGGGATGTATTCAGCTGTGACAATACGAGAACACAGTTTTCTATTTTATTAGAGGAAATTCGAAGTCATGTAACCTTTAGCCATTGTCTCTTACGGGAGAGAAACTTTGTCTAATCTCCACATCAACACCTATTTGTTGATTACAATCCCTTTGCCAAAGGCTTTTCTCCACTGACCCAGGAGTTTTGCTTATTATGCACATGACTCCATGCCACTTGCTTTGATGTGTCACTACAGTTATTCAAATACCATTTCTATTTCATGGGACATTTTACAAAACTGTGAGAAAAGATCATGGCTCTCACAGCTACTTTGGAGCTGAACTAATATGGAAACAGATATGACTTATCCTTACAGCAATATAAAGATATGTGTTTATACATATAAACAAAAGCATCATAGCTGTCGGCAGAACTGACAGATAAAGTTTGCAGGTATCTTTGACCAAGGCTCTTAACTCCCTGTGACCCAGTTTCCTTATCTGAGAATGAAAGACAGTACCACCTAGACCTCTACTTTCCTTTTATAGTGTTTTTCAGTTGAAAAAAAGACAGTTTTGTTAGTATAATTGCTTTAGTTTGCTTTCTCCAAAATACCTTGAAATCTAAGAACACATATAACCACATGCTCCTTGTTAGTGGTCTGGTAGTAGGGAAAGAATACTAAATACCCTTATCTCTCATTGTTTCCTACTATACACTACCACAGGGAGGAAGTCCTTTATGGAATGTTATCAATAATCAGTACAGTGCTGAACGACTTGAAGATAATTAGTTTGGGTTCAGAGGCAGGGACAGCTAAAAACTTAAAACTTGGGGGTGGTTTTAAATGCAGAGTAGGTATTTAACTGTATCTTTAAACTCTTGGAATCTACCAAGATTTCAAAATCATGACGACCACTTTGTGAAAAGTGATTATTGCCCCCAAAGCATTTCTGACAGTCATATTTACTTTTACTTGAGATAGAAATAACATAAGCAAAGTATTTTTCAAAGAATTTCAATGCCTTTGGCTTTGATGCTGGTCAGAAGCCATAAGTCTCTGGTTTAGGCTGTTAAATCCTTTTGGTAGCATATGTAAATATGGTATGAGATAGTACAACTAACACTATACTAATATGGATTCGTTTTGCATAGTCATGGCTTCTTAAAATTGAGATTGTAATATTTCAAGTACTCTCTTCTAAGCTACGAAATTTTTAAGCAATGTGGTTTAGTAATGATGGGGTAAGACGTGTGTGTTTACCTGATGATGCAAACCATAAAGGATGGATGGCGTTTATGCTCTTTGTTCATTTCTGAGCATTATTTCAGGTAGCGTTTGAGACTATCTACATGCTAGACATTCTGGAGCCTGACTGCTTACAGGATGTCTGTCTTTATGCAGTATTGTGATAATTGGAATCATCCAGCACATTTTTGCCAATGAAAATGTCATAGATACAGACCACTCTCAGCTTGGAGATTTGTTTTGAGGAGGTCTAGTCTTGTTGACTTTGAAGGTATGAATCTGGTTTTGTGGGCTTTTTGCACAGGGTTTATTGGTGGGAATTACGTTCACTTCTCCTGAAGTGACATCTGTTAGGTATAAACATTTACCCACATATTTAGACTACACTTTGACAGCTCTGCTTATATAGTGGTTTAAACCTAAGTGTGTCTTTATAATTAAACTGTATATCCAGACTCCCTGAACACAAGCACAGCTACGCCTGCTCAACCCAAGCCTGCCACTGCACACTCCCCACACCTTGCAGCAGTGTCAGCTGCCAGCCAGGGTGCCATGCTGTTCCACGACTCAGTCTTTCACACGGAAGGGCCTTACCAGAAGGAGATTTTACCAAGCCTATCTTAAGCAATGCAGGTACCTAGAGCACATCAGGCTCCCAGCTTGCCTGGACTCGGGACTTGTATTTCCTTTAGCAGAATAAAGGTAGGCTATATACCAAAACAGAGTTAGAGGTTTGTTTCACACGTTTCCAAATGAAGATCATTCTGTATAAATACGTCACAACTTTTCCAATAGATTTCGTTATGAAATTTATTATTTCCAAATGCTCCGGGAGAATCAGAAATTCAGTATTTAATGTCTTCCTGTAGGGTCTTGGAACAGACTGTTGGAGTGGGAGGCCTCTGGCAGAGTTCTGAGTACACAGGAATCACACATTAAGAGCAAAGTTCCTATGAGTTTGGAAAGATTTCAGCCGTATATTTGACTTTAAAAAACATCTGTCTTCATTCATTTCCAGCATGTTTATTTAATTTGAGGCAGACATCTGTCATTAGCCTGTTGGTGGGGCTTGGCTCCCTGAGGCAGTGTCATGCTCTCCACTGCTCACTGCTGCTTTTTGAGTTTCTGAACGAAGAGCTTTCAGAGTTCCTTATTAGAACAGACACAGGCATAACAGGTCAGAAGCCAAACTACTTTTTTCTGTGGTAGAGTTTATCAGTCCACCTACCTATTTCCAAGTCTCTATTTGGATGGCATAGTTTAAGAAATTGAAAAAAATGTCACTGGAGGCCAAATCCCTCCTTTTTCAAAATTCCTGCTAGTGCACTTTCCCCTCTTTACTTATCTGGTTTCTTTTTGCAATAAAGCTGCAATAAGCCAGTACATTCCTGCCACTGACTGAGTCTACCTAATTGTGGTTGGACTAGCTGGGTTTCTAAGAAACTAGCAAGCTGAAGTACTGGCCCTATAGCCAGCAGAAGAAGGGATCAAACTGTTTTGTTCAGATTTCTTTTATCCAAACACATACCAAATTAGGGGAATATTAGGGGAAACACATTCTGCAATAGTAATGTAATTAAGGTTTTGCTTTCACCAGTGTGGGAAAAGAAACATTCATCTGGCTTCAGTGCTGGCCCCTCAAGTTTGATGCAAGGGAGTCATTAGAGTTACTGTTTTTTTAAACTGGATTTCTGTGTGCTAGGGAATAGAAAAAACTAATTAAATGTCTCATCTGTGGCTTAAAATCTATGCCAAGAAGATGACTGGAAAGTTATTAAATTAAAATTCATACTTACAGAAAGAAAATCTCTTTGTATCAAAAAATATCTGGTGTTCGCTTTTTGGTAGTTGCACACTTTCAATTCACAAACTAGCCAGTTTATTTTCAGAGATTAAAAGACTACTATTTTTTAAAATTTAGAATCATTCATTACATCACTCAGTTCTCAAATGCTTCGTATTTTTTTGCTCCATGAATCTGGAAAAGATTGATACAAAAGTGGGAGGCTGTGGAAAAGGAAGAACAACTGACTCACAAAATCAGAAATCGTGGCCAAAACGCTCTGCAAGGAAGAGGTAGAATGTCCTGGGAAAATTGAAAACTATTTGTTGGAAACAAGAAATGCCAACTGTGTTCAATAAGTCTGTGTGAATCTCTGTATTTGGTGTACTGCTCCAAACTTCTACTCACCTACACACATTTAAAATTAATGTGAGAAAAACCAACACAAGTAACAACTGAATTAATTAAACCAATTAAAATAAATGCACACTTACTAAGACCTGTGTTTGAAAGAATAGTTTGGATCTTTATATATTAAATTATGTATATATCTGTAAATATTAATAAGACTAAGTCTTACACAAATAAAATGGAAATTTTCTTTTGACTAAAAATCTATTTTTATGCTCAGAAGTAATGCAATTGATTGTTTAATTAAAACTAATTAATTAATTGTACTAAAGACAATTCTATTTTGGAAAAGAAGATAGCCCTTTTTGATTTTTGGAACCGTTACAGTAGACTGCAGTTATGCATGTGACTTGAGCCATCTATCATCATTTTTTTCATTACTAGATAGCTTTTCTTTCTTATTTGTCTTTACTGTATATATGGGAGACCTGTTTTTAATCAGACAAAGTTTATGCAGTGATGTCCACTGTTAAATGTATTAACACCTGATATTTCAAAATATTTCCTTCGCACATGAAAAGTTAAGCAACCAGGGCACTGTAACTGTGAGAGTTTCAGCAGGGCATATGGGACCTCTCCAAATGTGATAGAGGGGAGAGGCTGACGGGACAGGAGCAGCATACAGACATTGCCAAGTGCTGGCTAGGGTCCCACTCCTCAGGGATGGCCACATTCACCTACAGCAGCAGCAGTGCTAGAGGTGCTGGATATAGGGTCAGGCTCTGAGGCTTGATCCCTCCTTATTAGACCCCAGACTGGCTAAAGGCCATATGTGCTTAAGAAGACTTTTTTTTATTCCTGCAGTCAGTTGAATCACTTCATTCTTTCTGCTCTGACTAGCAATAAGGGCAGGAAAGTTTTCTGTTGGAGCTGTGACAAACATTGCTTGGGCTGGGTTACCTGACTGCAATGGAAAACATGACCAACACGGCTGCAGGAACACGTGGCTCCAGAAGAGGTGGTACAGGGGAAGGAGCAACAATGCATCTCTGAGACAGAACTTGGTCCCACTAGTGGTTTGTATTTCAGCTACAAAAGGCAAAATATCCAATGAAAAATTACTTGAAAATGGTACTGGGCTACCAACTGAGAGCTGGGAGAGAAAAGCATCTTGTAAGGTGCAAACCCAAATGTTAACCTTTTTTGGCACAGTTTGGCTTAAGTTATTCTAAGTGTTGTCAGACAACGTGAAGACATAGCAGTTTCAAGAGGAACATGGATGAAAAGAGAGGTATTTTTTTGTCTTGTTATCAGGAGATGACAAAATCAGAGGCTGCCTCTTTGTGTGGCATCTCATTGTGTATTTCAGAGTCTAGGGAAGATCCACCAGATAATGCTGTTTTTCATGTCTGTGTAGGTATGTTGGCTGCCTCTGTGAAGATGTACATTTTCTAGCCTATGCACAGGAAGACAACTAAAGTACTAATTGTTACTAAGCAACAGTGGTACCCAGTAATATAGAACTAAGTCTGGGCTGCATGGGCCTGGCTCCTGAGAGGAGTCTTGGAACATTCAATGGATATATACTGTCCTCCTGACCCTCACTTGTTGATCATTAGCCAGTATCCTGCTGAAAACAGTGCCGAGACAGCAGGGAGGTGTCTGTAGCCCAAAGGAACCTGAGGGGGGGAAACAAAAACTTTGAAGAGCAGTGTAGTACCAAAGCCCTGGGGAAATATCTTGGGAAGCAGACCACTCCTGCAAACCCTCTGTGACTGTGTGAGATTCTCCGGAATCAAGACAGACTTTGTCCAAGGTCAGAGAACCTTGTGTTTTGCACATGCTGTTCAGCAGATGGTTGATTGGCTTCCTTTATTCTGAGGTTTCCTGGGGATGAAAATCCCCAGCACAGTGGACAGGGAATTGAAAGCACCCCAAAAGAAACAATATGTTCTTTGGGCTTTTCACCATTTGAATGACTATGTGGAAGGCAGCCCAACAAAATACTGGAGTCCTTCTGGGAATATGATCAGAGGGTCTGTTTGTTCTTTTGTCTTTGGTAGTAAATGCAGCAGCCAGATCTAATGTTTACTCAACATCCTGGATGGATGAAACACTAGAGGGGTGCAGGAAGGCATGATATTATATAACCAGGATGACACTGGCAAACAGCACGGGCACCAGGATTCAGAGCTACTCACTGCTTGTTCTAGGCCCTGAGGGGTTCAGTCTCCTGTTTAGACAGAGTCCCAGTAATATTTTAGAAACTGATATTCAGGCAGGTGAACACCTTGATTGCCTCTAACAACAATTTCATGGACAGAGCAGAGCTCTTGCAGTATGTGCAAACTGCCCAGGAGTCTCCATATCAACTTGGCTAAATGTCCAGTCAGGCATGAATAGACAAAACACACGAGGTAAAGCCTGAAGAACTAAACTGCATTTCATCAAGAATTAAGATGAGCCCTCTTTAGGTAAGGCAAGATTTTCACCAGAATCTCCTGTTCTATTAAGCAACAAAGGAAATTTTCGGGATGGTTTCAATGAGCATGGAAGCATTAGGTGATCTGCTTGCAACAGGAAAGCGGAGAGTACACTGCAGTGCAGAGAAGTCCTGTATAGATGCACTTGGCAAGATACAAAGCCAATTATAGAGCATTCTAGAGTTTACTCTGTAGATGGGTGCTTCTAAATGGTGTTCTTACTCCTGTGGGATTTTGGTTGCTACTCAGTGGCTGACACAATTAATTCCTCCTTCACTATATGTGTGTAATGCAATCAGTATAAACTCACTGAGAAAAACTTGTACATAACTCTTTCAAGAGATGCATGAAATTTCTTTGTCACAGGCAAAAGTTGCTTAATTTCTGGTATTTCCCAGCATTCTCTTGCTTTTTAATTTATTATGAAAATGTTTTGAATAGACTGTGGAGTTCAGTGGCACAATGTGAACTTATTCCAATGAATACATACATAATAGAACTAGGTTCTCTGACAGTATTTTGATTGCAATAGTGCTCACAGGACAGAAATATCAGTGGAATGAAACTCTGGCATACTTTTCCTTCAGCGTATTGCTTGCAAACTGCTAGATGATGAAGATGATGATTAGAGTCACCGAATCTCCACCATTTCATGTGATAAGAAGGAAAGAAATACAGGTTTGTATAAGAGACCTGTGCAACAGAAATACACATAGAGGAGATTTTAACTTAACCTAAGATGGTTGTCTATCTAATAGAGCTGCTTAGAATTTCCAGAGGGCTTAGGGCAAAAGACTGTAACATTTTCATTGCAAAACATATTCCATAAAGTACTACATTTCAACCCTTCAAAGGAAGAACCTGAAAACAAACTCCTTTCTGCCCTGTTTTTATTCCCCCTTTGAGACACAGAATTATACCCATGCTAAAATACAAACTCCAACTTGATGTTCTAATCTGTTTCACAATACAAAAATACAGGGATTTTGCTATAAAACCTGTCTAGCAGTTTAAATGGAACTATTTAAAAGGAGTAAAATAAAAGTGCATCTTTTGCCCATAAGTTTTACTTTTTTGTCTAAGTAGAATTTGAACTCTATCTACACTATCTAGAATTCAAAAACAAGAAAAAAGAAATTAAATGGAAAGATAACTTTCCTTCCCTCCTAATTTTGAGAGGGCTAAGCATTGCTACTTGATGGAGGTTCCTGCCATTTCTACTGTACACCTAAAAGAAGCAAAGAAAAACAGAATACCCAGAAGAAATACTGGGGAGTGCATGCTGCTTTTATAATGCAGCAAACTAGAGTGCAGGGTTAGCTATGGTTTTTCACCCCTATGAAAGGATGATCAGCTGAGAAGTTGAGTCCCAGGGACCAGGACATCCTTAGAACCACACCTGAAGGAGGAAGTTCATGCTTGGGAACTAAAACCAGTAAGCCATTCTTGGCAGTTTAGCAATCTCCGGTCCTGAAACAGATTGTAGATATTCCCTAGATGTGAAGTTCTGAAAGCCAAGGCTCCACAGCAGCAAGCTGAATGAGTTAAAAAGGATGCAGACAAGGGTCTCTAACAAGGTACTCCACAGTATCACAAGCCCTTTTAAATATATATAAATATTTATATCTATATTCTTTGCCATACACATTTAAATAAATCACAGTTTACTAGTGAAAACATATTTGATAGAAAATTGACAGCCATTCCTACTATTGCTTTTTTTATAAGGCCTCCATTCACAGCTGGAAGAAACATTATTTCTTACATAATTGGTTCCACTTGGCTTTTCAAAATAAGATCTAGCAGATCCAACTAAAACTAAAAAGCTAAAGTAATAAAAACCTAGTCAGATGAAGGCAAAGGAATGGAAATCTCACATTCCTTGTCTTCCTCCAGTGTTACGAAACCAAAATAATCAATTTTTTTAGACTCTATTAATCTCTAATAGGTCCTCTCTAACAGACACATCAAGAGCTGCAACATTTGACTTTATGCTATAAATGGAAGGAATAAACCTCTAATATTAATTTGTGCTCTATTCTAAGAGCATATACAAAATTCACGCAGTTCTAAACCTTTTTTAAAAGAAGTAAGCCACATCCTTAAAATCTGTGCTACCAGATAGAAAAAAAAATCCTATGTGGATAGCACTCTAATAACATAATGTTCATTTCTGGAAAGAGGCAAATTTTAGGAAAGCAGCTCTTCTTTCTGGAAGGGATATGCATGACCTGATGGCCTACAGATGTTCTGTACTAAAAACTGCCTTTGGCCTCTTTCATAGAGCACCAGATGGTCTCACACCCTGAGATTCCTCTCACATATGACTATTGCCATCTATATGCTTAGTCACTAGAGCTATAAATAGTCTAATTCCTACTTTTTTTTTTTAAACTAGCAAAATTAATCAGCCACTTTCAGAGGGAGATCTTCCTCAAGGAAGTAGCAACAACTTGAACATGTGACTGGTTCTAATAGTACTTGTTAAAATTTACAAAAATGCAGATATATCAAGTAGTTTCCAAAAAAAAAAAAAAAACAAACTCGGATTTGCTGCCCTGAGTTCCCACAAAGAAATTTAGCTTCTAGTGGTTGGTGTGGGAGGCAATGGTAGGAAGGAGATGGTAACAATTACTAGTTAAAGTTTCAGCCCTTGGCCTAGTCTGTCTTCTTTTGGAACTTACCACATGTATTCTTTATTGCAAAAATCTGTTAATAATTATTGTCCTGCAGAAAGCACTCTGGTTTTCGTATCAGATTCCCATGGTTTCTGCTGGGAATGGTTCCTAAAACAGCAGAAAGGAGCCTGTCTAACCTTGTGCTTACTGTATTATTCTCAGCGTGTTGCCAATGATACCACATTTCTGTTATATTGTGCTTTTACCAGATAGCCATAAAGAATGTCAAAAGACTATGAAATGGTCTGGTCTAAAATTCATTGAAGAAATAACTGGAAAAAGACTAATGTTAACTTCAGAGGTTTTCAATTCCAAAGGATTCTTTTCACCCTGCAGTGCATGACTGCTTCCTCACTTTCCTGAAAAATGGTGAATTTGAAGGGGACTGAAACCTAAGTTCCAGTCCCAAATTCTTCACATATTTGGAGGACGTAGTAACTGAGGTCTGAATTGTGCGGCTGACCCCACACTAATGGCTGGATCAAGCACCTCAGTTACAGGCACCTTAAGGGCATAGGTTATTTGTGCCTTTTTAAAAAATTAACCTATTTGATTGCCATACATATAATGCACTGGGGCGTGGGGGTAAGGGGAAAGGTCACTTGTAAACTAGAAAGTTTAACCAGTGGTTTAAAAACAGAATTAAAAGCAGAAAACCCAAGTCAGTAACATTTCAATTTTGGTTGCCTAACCCAAAATTTGTTATTATGGGACTAAACATTATTTGGTTTCAATTTGTTTAGGTGAAACCCTCAGGTTTAGGCAAATTCAGACATCTCTTCATTCCTTTTTTTTTAAGTAAGAAAAAATATTTTCCTAGACAGGTAGCATAACAAAATATCTGAACATATTTTGCTAATGCTTAAACATCAGTTTGAATTTTCTGTACGGTTTATGGTTTTGCTACAAATGAAACTAGTTAAATGATCATCACAGCAACGAAGAAATAACTCAGTTTTTAGAGGTCAGTTTCTCTCAAATCCCTTTTAATTTCATACACATTTTAAGAAGTAACTCCTCTCCCATGGCATTGCAGATTTGACTCACGTATGATGGTGATGAGCGGAAAGCACTCTGTGCTCACAGCTGTGTTCTGTGACACATGTTGGAACTGCTCTGAAATGCCTTATAAGGTATTGCCTTGGCTTGGCCTCCAGCATATTTTTCTGAGATGGTTTTGCATGATTTGTACGCAATAAAAAGTTAAGTAATCCAAAATCCGCAGATGTATGATGAGGAAAAGGCTTGCAGGGATTAAATGATGTAGGGTTTTAAAAATATAAACTACAAAACCAGCTATCAGTAGTCTCCAGTGACATGGCTTAATCCGGTTTATTATGAGAGATTCTTGAGTCTTTATCTTTTCATTTAATTAGAATAATAAAGATTTTAGAGAATAAACAGAGTCATAGGTTCAGCCCAGAAAAGAGGAGACTGAGGGGACACCACACTGTGGTCTTCAACATCCTCGTGAGGGGACGCAGAGGGGCAGACACTGATCCCTTCACTCTCTTGACCAGTGGCAGAGCCCCAGGCAATGGCCTGAAGTTGTGTCAGGGGAGGTTTAGGTTGGGTATCAGGAAAAGGTTCTTCACCCCGCGGGTGGCTGGGCACTGGAACAGGCTCCCTGGGGAAGTGGTCACAGCACCAGCTGACAGAGGTCAAGAAGCATCTGGACAATGCTCTCAGACACATGGCATGAGTCTTGGGGAGTCCTGCACAGGGCCAGGAGTTGGACTCAATGATTGTAATGGGTCCCTTCCAACTCAGCATATTCTGTGATTCTATGAAACCTTCGTTCCACTTTCTGCTTCATATTATAGTCAGAGTCTGCATAATCCAAGTAAAAATACCCTTCAAACTGGGGGAATAACCCCCATTTGAAGAAGCACAAATACATGGCTGATAGATTTTAGCTGTATATAATAGTAACTATGGATACAATGCAGTAGGTAAAATTAACTACTTTCACAAAGCCTGTACCTCCTAATGTATTCTATACCAGCCGTGTTTCTTTAGGACACTTTAATTATACTCCTTTATAAGTATATTTTTCAGCTCTTCTGAAGAGCTGCTTTGTCCAGTCTATGGTGTGAAATATTGAAAGATCATGGTAATATCTCATTGTAAATAACTGGTGGATAGCTAAAAATGTCTTTATCGATATCATATACATACACAGGTTCATCTGTTCATATACTATCCCTCTCCATATAATTTCTACACTATTTTTTCAAAATGCCTAATATTCCTAGTGAACACCAAGATCTCAGCATGGTGCCTTCATACCAGCTGTAAAAAGATGCCTCAGCTGCAAAGACCTGTATAGACGAGACAGTGTGGAGGAAGGAGACAGTTTCCACAGCAACATATAGGAACATGAGATGCAAGACAATAGTGGCCTTGCTTTTTGGACTTGGGTATAGCTTATGTGGAACACAGAAATATGCCAGAGTTCACAAATCCCCTTCAATTCCTAGTAACTTTTCACATTTACACTCTTAACTCTTGTTCTTTTGCTGGTTAGGGCTGTTCAGCTGGATTCCTGTTCATCTTCTCCCCTCTAGTCTCTGAGTTCTAGGATCATTCCTTCTGCCCTCCAGTCTCTCTTGTCTATTCCATTCAGTGTTTCTTCTTCTCCTTTTCTGTCTCCCCTTTTGAGTACTTCCCCTCTTAGTAGAATTTCATCACTGCTCCTAAGCATTCATAAGCCACTTCCCCCTGATACAGTCTTTGATTTCTTCCACTCTTTTTTAACCTGCTCCCTTTCTCTCTTAATAGGAATCTTCACAAAGCTGCTTCTAGAATGACCTGATTGTAGTGGGGCTACAACTAACCACCAGGAAAACTTGTACTTCAAATACTTTCAGATTCAGCGCTGCAGTCCAAAGTTCTCATACCTATTTTTCAGTTAACTTCAATGCCCCTGTTAAGAACAAGCCTAGAAAACTTGTATCAAGAAAAGAAACACCAATATATTTTTCTACCCTGGTTCCACTGTCAGCAAAACTTGCTACACTTCTTATAATGTTCACTGAAGTTCAGGGGTACTGGCAGCCAGACATTGGGGAACATGAAATGTCTGTGGATCATGCACTTTTCAGGATCAGTTTTGAATGTAGTTGCACACAACTATCATTTCCAGAAAAGAGCTAGCAGACACACCCTCTGGTAAATGAGACAGTCCTGACTAGGAATTTGAAAAGCAGGAAATTACCCTTCATGTGACAGCACCTTAATGTGAAAAAAACCTGTATCTGTGACAATTTTAACAATTCAGCACTTTGCCACTGCCAGCATGTTTTTTATGGTGTCGTACCACTTCCTGTTCTCTACTGTTGGCTTTAAAGCATTTTAATCCTGAAATTTTAAATGCTCAATTAGAAAGGAGAGCTGTATCTTCATCAATTATTCCATTTGTTTCAGTAAACAAGACAGTGACAATGTTATTACAACATCTGAGACAGAAAGCCACCGAGGATGAGGATGCCAGTGAGCCTAAATGACCCAGTAGGGTCATTCTTAACATCTCCCTGCTGTTGATCCAAATTAAAGCCCCTATACCAGTTTTAATTTTGATCAGTCACTTCACACCAGCAGCAAAGCTGAACTTCACAGAAGAGGCATGTAACTTAAAGCTATAGTTTGGATCCTTGTGTTAGCGGATCCAGCTGTGCAATCCTCTGTTTGTTCAGATGTGCTTTTCTTCTCAGCTGCTCACTCATTTCCTCAGATACAATGAAATATCCAGGTTGCCCAATAAGTCCTCTGATATAATGTTATTTTAGGGTAGCTTGTATAAGAAAAGCCAGCAGCTTCTAACCTTTCAGGCTGACTAACTTCCAGTCCCTTTCTTTATAGGCAGAGGTGTTAGTCATTGCTCCCCACTGTTCTGTTCAGGGGTGTTGCCAAGCTAGTTTATAGTAAAGCCATATTTTGGAAGATAGCTGTATAAGTCCCAAACTCCTCTTCATCCCATAATGTTTTTTCAAAGAAAGCTCCATTATTGCCAGTCCAGCCATGCCTAGAAACAGGTGCATGCAAAACCAGATTTTCCCCCTTAACACTGGAATATCCGCTGACCGTGCTCATGAGCTACATTAAGTGCCAAAAAGCTACCAATGCTTCCAGGGCAGTAACATCTGAACTCTGGGTTCGCCTAAGGAGAGGCATATCGGGCATTCTGTTAAACAAGTCCTCGACAGATGAAGAACAGCTGCCTGTTCGCCTGGGAAAGGGGAACACTGTATCCTGACAGCAACTGGACATGCTCAGAGTGGAAAGGCTCCCAGGGTACAGCCTGGGGCAGCGAGAGGGAGACAGTAAGTGAGAAAATGTATAGACTGGGAGACTCCTGTGAGAAGGGGATTCACCTGCTGCAGAGAGCAGCTCTAGTGCCAGTATGAGCCGTGATAGGTAGAAGGCAGCTTTAATAATGTGAGGTAGGAGCAGACCTGTTGGTCCTGCAGACCAGATATCTACAGTGGTTTCACAGACAAGTTCTAGAGTAGTCCTCTGACCAAAAAGCCCAACTATAGCTGGCAGATATGGAGTGTCCAGGAGAAAAACACAGCAGAACAGTGTTTCCCATTATTACAGATTTACATTTTTCTGGTTTGTTATTTGTATATCTAAGGATATACAACCTATCTAATGATATACAACCTATCTTAAAGGAAAAGGCCTATGTGGCATAGAAGGGTCTCAGGTCATCCTCACATCTCTGACTGGCACAGCTCAATATTGTGTCTTCCTATTTTCTATACCCATGAGGATGTTCTGTGGTTTATGGAAAAGATAAGACTGCAGACTGTAACAGTCAAAGTAAGTGGATTTGTCAATCACCTGAAGAACAGCCATCTTGTCCTTCCCTTAATGAACCAGTAGCCCAGGAATTCTGAGCTGCTGCATATGTAACCATATTCAAGATCTATTTCATTGCATTACTAAACTCACAAACATGAAGAAAGTGTTTTCAGTATTAATAATAAATTCCTGACCTTTTTTTGTGCAATCAGCCTCTCACCATTCATTCTGTGATGCAATGATAAAAGAAGGAAGTGAGAAATGGAAATTCTGGCACTAAAAAACAAGCTCAGAGCAGAATGAAAAGGAAGTGTCTCTACATACTGATCATTGAAGAGGTGTATTACAGGAAAGCAGTGTCAAAAACCTTCTCCATTAATTCATATCTGAGGATAAAAGAGTTTTCAGCTTATATTCTTTTTAATAGCAGAAGATATGAACTAATTTATTTAATTAGAAGAATGCAAATGCATTTTAAAGAAATTTTGAAATCAGCATGTGTTTATCTGGCTCCATTTTTACAGTGAAGCAACTTTGGCTTCTTTATTATGGCTTTCTTTTCGATCTTGATAACTTTTGAAGAAAAGAGAAGCAAACTGTATTTCAGTTTAAAAGCCTTTGTCATCAGTAATAGAAGACTTCATCAGCTGGAGTGCTAACACCCAGATTTGGTCTCCTCTTGACACTGTCAGCTCTGAGCCTTGTTGCCCTTGCACAGCCAATTTGATCCCAGGAATACAAAAAATGATAGTGTGAGGGTTTTGTTATAGTTGGTTCTTTTCTTTTTTTTCCCCCACTTTGTCACTGCAGAGGATACAGGAAGAAAAAATTAATTAGATCTACTTCTGCTTACTCTAACGAAGCACACTTGCTCTTAGCAGAGAAGTACTAGCACAAATAACAATTAAAGCCAGAATAAGTAATTTCGGCAGAAATTAAGCCATTGAAAGAGTTCTTTGTGAACAGGACACATTATGATACATTCACTCCAGAGATTTTCAACAGTGGAGTTACACAAAGAATTGATGTAGCCAAGGACAAGAAACCTGATCATGCCAAGAGGAGTGGCATTTGCTGTGTCAATACATACATCAGTCATCAGTACAGGAACCTGATACAGCAAACAACTTCAAATGCAGCTGGACTGTATAATCCCTTGAAAAATGAACTGTGAGCTCATCTGTATGGGTAAACTAAACCCATTAAAGGTCAAGGAGCATTCCACAGAAGCAGTTATGCAAAAGGAACAAACTGTAACCACCTATGAGCAGGCACAGAAACACACACTGGGGCATTTCCCAAAGTGTAGGGGGAAAATGAGCAGAAAGAAGGCAGCAAAGCATAATCAGGCCTTTAGCTCTCTCTGAAGGATGGTGCAAAGATTTCCAATGACTTGTCCATCCTCTTGGTCGGTGGGATTCAGGCTGCCGAAGACTGAACAAATGACTGCCATTTAGAGAGAGCAACAGTAAACTATGAGGAAAAAGAGGTACTAATAAAGCCTATACCTGTATGGGCTTTACCACAGGAGAAAGCTGGGATGCCATAGGGCATTACAACTCTAATTCCCTAACTTGTTCAGTCAGGACTAAGCCTTGCACATTTAGACTAACTACAAAATTACATTTCCAAGATCTCGGTATTTATCATTAAGGTTTTCACCACACAAGTTGTTTTTACAATCTGCCTTTCTCCAACATTTTGAGTTATTTGCCCATAAACTGTGAAGCCTTGTTACTCATATATGACACCTTTGCCCAAATGACACAAGTTTCAGAGGATGCATAAAGAAGATGAAAAGATGCATGACTAGAATTTTTTTCGTTTATCTGAGATTAACTTACATGAGAGGTGTCACTCAAGCCGTTTCTGCAAAGGAGGCAGCCCAGACCAGTCCTAGAGGTTTTAAACTTGCAGCTTAAGGAAGCGTCTGAGTAATAGCATCTGCCTCATAAAGATATTCTGCCATTGTGAATAAGCTCAAGCATTACAAAACCTATAATAATATTTACATCTAATGTTCTGCTTTACAGTGACTGTTGAAAAATTGCATCTTATTACTGATCTCTAGATTGTCTAACTTTAATTTCAAGCACCATCAGGCATCATAAGTGCATCTGTACACTTAAAAGAGTCACCTCTTCTGCAGGTGGTTTCTTTTAGGCAGCAGTTGTTTCTTGTTCTTCACATCAACAAGTAAACAGGTAGAATTATTTTATTATGGAAATAAGGAGGGCATATTTTTCTATTCTAAAATTATTTTGTTATTATACTAATTATTTTTGTTATTTCACTAAAAAGAAACAGTTCAACTCTCCATTTATTGCTCATTGTTTCTAAAAGTGACATTGGATTGTGACTAAAAACAATTGGGATAATTGAGTAATTGGAGAAAGTAAAACAATTGGAAGAGATCATAATTTTTCTGATTCTATGACTCAAATCTGTTCATGTGTCTAGCCAGGAAAGAGACTGAAGGTATTACAAAACACAATGCTTTGTTCTTTTTCCTTTCACTCTTCAGCTGGAAGGAAGGACTACAATTATTTCTCTTGCATTCACTAGCATTAATTGTGCCTCTAGTGCAGTAACAAAATGTTTTAAATATAAGTTGGTGCTGCCATGCTCTGATCTGTAGTGAGCCAACTCTAGAAGCTAAGCTAGTAGAGAATGACTATTTTATATTACCAGTTTTCTGGCAGTTTATCTGTCAAAACTATAACACCAAATGCTTATGTCAAAACATGTAAGGAAATAGGGCTGTGGCAAAACTAAATTACCTTGGCCGAAGTCATTCTGGAGCTGCAGTTTCACTGTAGGATTGATCTGATTCTAACATCTGCAAATGAAAGCATCTCTTATGAATCTATTTACTCTGTGCAACAAGAATGCCCTTGCAGATGACAATGATTTACGCTCTAGGTTCTTTCCAGCAAGACAAAGCCAGCAAACAGCTAGAGGTGTGTGACTTAACTCTAACCTTGCTTCTTGGTGTACTTGTAGCAGTGGTGTTATAGAAACTAAACAAACATAGCATGTTAGGAAAGTTCAAAACTTCAGAAAAAAGCTAGGTCAAAGTAACTCTTATGGCCTCAGGGGTAAAAGGCAACATTCAACTTTGCAGTGGCAGCAAAGAAGATTCCAAGAATGCATCGGTGAGGGACTAGCCAAATCTGAACAGTCTTGGTGCAGTAAACAGGGTCCTTGGGGCATGCTAGAGGCTGTAACAGGGGTGACACAGGATGACAGATCTTTTCCATGCCGGAGGTTCAGATGTTGTCCTAGACTCACAATGAACTGTGTAACTGTGGAGATGGCTGTGGTCTTGCGACTGAATAGGGTTTCCCACCTCTACCTTGCTGCCTCCCAGCATCTTCCTTATCCTCTTCCTCCTCTCCAGACCTCAGTACAGGACCATGCCCAGCCCAGCCTGCTGTCTTATCCCCGCCCGTCTCTCCCCTGTAGCACTTCACCTGTTGGTGCCCCATGCCTGTGTCAGCTCCACTGCGTTTCCTCCTCTGGCTCCTTCCACCACTAACAGCATGTGGGACACCAAGGGAACCAAGGATCTCTTCCCGCAGCGCTAAAGCTCGGGATTATATTCAAAATGGCTCTGCATGCAATGTACAGTGCAACCAGCTCAGAGAGGGGTCATACAACTCCAGCAGGCGAACAGGAGGCACAGCACAGGCCCCGGGGTCCCTCTTGTGTGTCCTAAAAACCCCTCACCAGGCTCTCCTGCTCCCTGTCAGAGGCCTCGGATACTCAGGTGCCACATGTCAACAGCTGCTCAACCTGGTGAAAGACCCAGGGACAGAAAACAGAACAGGGACAATGGGGTTTAGCACTCTTTTGTTTACAGCATTCTGTTCTAGTTTCTAAAACTCTGAGTGATAGAGCCAGGAGAATTCTTGCAGCCTGAAAGAGCCTTTTGAAGCTTCACATAGAGATGATAGCCTCAACACAAACCACAGAAAAACAGGGAAAACCAAAACCAAGCTTGGCTGGCATTGGCTTTTTACTGACCCAGTTTGGTTTTCTGCCCACACTATCCACTAATAGATAATAAATAGATAATATCCACTAAAGACAATATCATAAAATCTTTCTGCCCAGAATTTGTATGTCATCTCAGACTGGACTTTGACCCAAACTAAAAAAAATACTCACTGCACAGCATTTGTACATCATACATCCCTTCATCCAGAATATTTATGGAACAAATCAAAGTAGTGGAAGGCTACAAGTTCTTAACACAATTAGTTTTCAACTGCTCCATTTAATATCCATCTGTTCACTCATAGGTGAATAGACCTATCTCTTTTACTAAAATTCTCAGTGTTTTCATTTAAACATTATTTAGTACTTTTCCTTATATGCTTATATTATGCATTATGTTAATACATAATACCTCATGTATTAGCAGCAGTAATTACAAGTGTTTGAGATAGTTGAAAGGTCTGAAGAAAAATAATGGCCAGTGTTTTAATAACAATAACTTCAAAGGACTACACAACTACAGCCCAATTTTAAAATTCTACAGACATTTTAAATTTAAAATATTGAACTAAATTTTCAGCTCATGTGAAGTTGTATAACTGCAGGATACAATGGAACTACCACAAAGTTATTTCATCTGAGGATCAAGATGATAATGATATGGGAAAATAACCATCTATGAATTTAGATTTTATGTCATTTTTTGACTCTGGTGATGTTTTGAAATGGAGGAAATTTAAAAAAAAAAAATTTAAATTTCAAAATTTTGAAGTATTTTTGCATATTTTGCATTTATGTGAAAGAATATGGAAAGAAAGTAAAAGATCAGTATTTAAACGAAGACATGTTTGCATATTTCTGAGGAAATAGTGCAATTTTCCCCATTTAGAAAGCCACGCATGACAGTTCTTCTGTTAGGAGATGTGACTTCACTGATCTGGCCAT
Organism: Dicrurus megarhynchus; assembly: GCA_013399195.1. Taxonomy (NCBI): domain Eukaryota; kingdom Metazoa; phylum Chordata; class Aves; order Passeriformes; family Dicruridae; genus Dicrurus; species Dicrurus megarhynchus. The sequence goes on along the minus strand of VXAD01011628.1, from coordinate 62,188 downwards.
CCCTATGACATCATTTTCAGGAGTGACCATTACAGGAAAGGAAATTATTCTCTTCAGTTTGGTCTTGGAAAGCTAACCCCAGAGGAAGCACTCTCAGTGCTCACAGGCAGTATCATTATTGCTTTTGTATAATGTATGCAGTTGCACCACTTACACTTCACATAAGAATCTATTTTCTAATTCTAAACAAAGGAATCTGAGGATTAGCATATCCCTTCAGCAATATTACTATTTTCATTTGGAAAAATCATAAAGTTGCTATATATATATGTTTAGAAAAGAACTTCTAAGGCCTCAGATTTTTTAAACAGAGGAAAAATTGATCAGTATTACAGGCATACTAACCTCTCTCAACAAGCCATCCTCCTCACAATATCAGTACAGCTTTAAAAAAAGATATCTTGACATTTTTAATATAAATATTTGAACAGCTTTCTCTCTCTGCCACATTAAGTCACTAAAATAGCATTGACCAGTGTAAGCTGCAGGGTCACAGGTTCAGTAGCTGAGGAGTTTTTTGTGCAGTTGCTAAATCCCCTGGTTTTGTTTCCTCTACTCTGAGCCTACTGTGCTCATTAGACAGTAGCTGCATATGACCTGCCACGCTTAACCCCAGTCCACTTAGCATGTGTAGTCATATCCACAGCCCCATTTCTATTTCACTTCACTTTTTAGTACTACCGTTCTTTCTTAGTATATTCCAAGACTGAGGAGTCAGTGAAACTTCGTCTTTTCTGTCTCTCCTTATCTTTAGAAAATTAAGCATACCAGCTACAGTAGAGTATTGTACAGTACAGTAGAGAACAGTAGTATATGGTGTTCTATATTCCCCAGTTAGAGTATTGTGTGTAACAAGTGTCCTTATAGCAGACTGCATCTCGCAGCAAGTCTACCGAAGCTGCTTGCAAAACAATTTCAGTAAGTATTTCCACAGTTCTTTTCATAGCAGTAACTACAATCAGTTGACAAAATCAGTAAAGAAATCTTCTAGCATGTGTTCCTCACTGCCTGACATGAAAAACTTCAGAATTAAACCAATTTCCCTGCAAAAGGCCCATATTCAGAGTGTCACGTCATCACAAGCAAAGCAAGAGCTGTTTTACATGCAAACTTCCTGAAACTTCTTGCAGTTGTTCTCTTTCCCTCATTTCTGAAGTGATGTAATTTTCACAGTGATGGCAGATTGCAAACTGCAAATTCTAAGACTAAAGAACTAGTCCATTTTACTTTCGAATTCTTTCATGTTATGTTCCATCTGCTCTCCAGGTAATTCCTATGGACATTTCCCAGAATACCTAAGAAAGTAAGGATAAGAACTTCTCTAAGACAAATGCAACTCTGAGAAAGTTTAAGGAATTTATGAAGATTAGCAATGTAGTGATAGCATCTTTTTATATCTTACCTAAATAAGTTCTTTCTTGGCTGTAGATACAATTCAGCTATTTCATAAAGACACATGTATTTGAATTTTGACATTGAAAGCTTCAGACCAAACTTCTGAATTCTTATCACACTCTTTGCTACATGCCTTACAGGTCTAGCCAAATTTGTGGATTTGCACACAAAGAATAGCAATCATAACTCACTCCTGGTCTGCCCTGCCTTACATTACAAAGTCAGTATTGCAGTACTATACACTGGATTGAACAGATGTGTGTATTTAGATTAATTAACATTCAACTTTAGCCCAAATTATGAGGCTACTCTCTTTCATCTTCCTGTATATCCATTAAAATTAAGTTGGGCTATTCTGAAGGACCATTCAGAGCAAAGATGTATTCTATTTCCACTGACTGGAAAGGGGCTGAGGTGAAACTGAAAATCCTAATCTCAATATTTAAAGTCTAAAGACAAACCATGTGAACATTTTCTTATCCTCATAACTGAGGTACATTTGGTATTGTTACTCGTAGCTGTCCTGATCGACTTCATTTTAAATACACATTCATTCTTCATTTTTCATTCAAACAGCCACTGTATTTCAACAGCTATTAAAGATACCCAACTCAGATTGAAAGGGGTCAGAGTATTATATGTTCTCTATGTTGTAGTTACCTTACCAGAAACACTGGTTTTTAACTCCAGAAATGTAGTTCTGAGTTCAGGTAATGTATGGTAAGCAAGTTGAAAAAAAAAGTTATGACAAAGCAATCTAAGATACCTCACTTTTTTTAACAGTTTTAGCAAATCTACTGGGTCAATAGTTTCACTATGTCTACATAAAATGGTAAATTGACAAGTATTGGTCATTAAGTCCTACCTTAATCTTTTGTAAGGTTTTAAACTAGACAGAAAAAAATTTTTAAAACCCACCAGCAAAAATAAACAAACAAACAAACAAACATAAACATCAGCAGATATTTAATTAACCCTGTATCACCAAATGCCCAGTCTTCTAGCATACAATAGGGCCTTATTGGAAACAAACTTTTGGTTGAAAAAGCCCTAGGATATTCACTAATCCCAGAATGGCAAGCAGACTCTAAGGCTCTCAGACTATCACCAGTCTGGATGAGATATATGTGATGCTGTGATGTATGAGAAGAGTTATTTCCAACAAAGAATTGTTAGTAGCTTTGTGCAAGTCATCACCCACATCAATGACAGGAGAGCTGAAGGTTCCACAAGTCTAAAAGCAGCTGTTAGTTTGATCAGGGCATCAGAGATTCCAGCTGACATAAAAACCTCAGAGAGCTTATCTTGTTTAAAAGTAACACTTGGAAACTCCCAAACTATGATCTCTGTGCCATGTGCAGAGAGACAAAACAAAGGCAAGCTAAAAAAAAGCTAAAAAAAAGTTAAAACCAAATATGAGCAAAAGAACCACTGAGTGGAAGGTGACTATCAATGCTCTTAGGCTGATTCTCAAAGGAATTAAGTAACTATTAGTCACACTTTAGAACAGTCCTATAGTGAGGAAAAAACCCAAAAAAACCAACAAATCAAAAAACAACCCAAATGCAAACCCAATGTTGCTCAAGTAATTAAGCATTTTATGAAAGATTACCTGATTTGGCATCTGCAATAGTCTCAAATTTGAACAGCTGTGTGTTCCAACTTTTCTTTGATATACATCTCAGCATATTAACGTATAACAGCACATTCATCACCAGCTTATAGTCATAGCAAGTATACTTACTGCTGCCTTTTTGTCAAAGCTTTTAGGGAAAATATACATAGGATTAAAATGATATTACGAATCAAGGGAAAAGTGGTGTTATAACAAAATCTCACTTGTTAGACTTCCAACATGTGCTTTTAAAGTGTTACCATTAGTAAACTTTGGTGCCTGTGATCAAGATTAGGCTACACTAAAGACTCGAGAAGATATTTGAAGACGAAAGGTAATTCATGAGGTACTGCAGACAAAGGCAACATTAGGAATTAAATCAACAGCAGGATTACATTAAGTCCTTTCTTGTTACAATTAGTCTAGCCAAGTTTTGAGTTGCTGCCAGGAAGTCTGTTTCAGGACAAGTTCCGATTAACTCCTTTTGACCAGCCTTGGTTGTAATTCCAGTGTTTCAACAGTCACCTAATTCATTGGTTTTCTCTTTATCAGGCTCTCTCAGGTACTCCAAGGAGAGGTGAGATATTTAGATATTACACTTTTTTATTTGCTTGTCTGAGAGCTATATTAAAAACAAAACTATATTTGTTCCTCCTTCACTATAAAAGGCTGAGGACTACAAAATCTCCATGTTTTTTTGGTGTATAAGCAGGTGTGGCTGCCTATGTTTACATACCATGATGAAGCTAACTAAATAGTATCTACTGTTGTTAATCTGAATTACCAATACAATAGACTATGTATAAGAAAACCAACTAAAAGATAGGCTTTTTAAGTCACAATATGGCCGTATGTCCTGCTCCCACCTCCACCCCAGTGGAAAAATCTTTCTGAGAAGAGCACATGCATGACCAATATAGCAATTGCAATATGTACAAGAAAAAAAAACCCAATACAGAGAAAATAATACCACTGACTAAAGAGAACAGTGCCAAAGCAAGCAACAAAATACATAATTTTGAAGAAAGAGAGGCAAAGACATGCTGGGAGAGCTGCATGACAAACAAACCACCAGGAAATAAAATCTAGAATGAATCTAAGTTAGCAAACTGCAGCCAGGCATTTTGGGCTATACTGTACAATTTACATAGAGGCCTGTGTTGAGGGTGTGACTTCGCTGCATTTTATCAAGCAACTGTCACCACACCATCAGTTGCATAGTCTTTTTGAGGCTCTGAAACTAGCCCTTATTTCTCATCCTGTCCCCCAAGATGAGGGAAGCTGGGGTACTTGGCTTCGACAAGCCCTAGTCTCTCTGGACTACATTACTATTAGCTCACTGAGAAGGGAATGTTCTTGAGTACCCACACTTTGCTTTGTGATGTGTCCTTGTGCGAGTCATGAAGCAAGACTGGAGAGAGACTCACTCCATGTACCCACCCATTCTTATCTCTGAAGTGTCTGTTGCAAGTTTTACTGAAGGGCAAGGTAGTACCTCTGAACAGATGCAGCAGACACGCATTATTAAGCAATAAATGCTACCTTGATCACTTTCTTTATTAGTGCCAAGAGCTTTAATCTCTTCAGTGGAATGTGTGTATTTATTATAACAGTACACACCCAGAAGTGTCTCACTGGAGTTATGAAGCCCAATCAGCACTACATTAAGTAAATACAATTTCTCTATCTTACTAAGATAAAACATTTCTTACTGGTCTGTTTGTCTTGTTACAGCAGTGAGACAGTCTCATTCTTTTGTCATACTGTTTTAGTATTTTATCTCAGGTGATCAGTAATTCCTTGGGCTTCAGCCTACTTTGATCACATGGGTCACTTGGCTGTGATGAACTGCAAGGACACAAAATCTCTGTTAGAGTGCTGAAAAGTTTTGTTTTGAATTTTATCAACATGCCAAGACTGGAACTACAAATGTCACTCAGGAAGCAAGTTACCCTAGATAACATTTGCATTTATCAGAAGTCATCAAAAGCCCTGTAACTGCGGTAGTGGTTGAAGCTATGTTCTAATATTGTGAAATTTTTGAAGTTACAATTGAATTTGAATTTGTGTCATTCTACTCAGTGAATCAGGAAAACTTGTACTGACACGAGTGAGCCCTAACCTTTTAACTGTAAATTGAGGGTAAGGAGAGTGCTAGTGGATATTATAGGATAGGCATTCAAACAAAAAAAGAATAAAGTTAAATGCAGTGCAGATTTGGAGCTAAGAAAATTTACCGCTGATATGCAACCTTACAGTATGCTACAGCAGTAGGAATGCTGAAAAAGAACAGTCAGCAACAGTTTGGCCAGATCCACCATTCCATTTGCACACATGATGCTCCCTTCACGGCTTCTGCAGTTTGTATGTCATGCCTTAAGAATCCTAGAAAATCTATGAGGTCAAGTGCTTCACAAGGGAAAACATTGTGCTCATTTTAACAGAAATCTTGCTTCCTCTTAAGGTTTACTATACATGAAAAAAAGTGTCCCTCCTGTTTCATATCATATTAAAAACATGTAAGAATTAATTATTTGAGTGGTTTGTATTCTGAAATTACTTGCCCATTTCTCAGTTTAATGTTTTTTTTTAATTAGGGGGTCACATTCCTTAGTTAAAATTTCCAATGATGGTATTAGCTGTTCTCTTTTCTATTTTTTTGTCTCTTTTTTTGAAGTTTGTTCTTCAAAACTGTATGCTAATAATAGCTGAATTAATGAGTTGGGTTTTTCAAGCAATATTACATAAAGATTTTCAAGCTCTTATAAATTAATAGACTTAGCTCAGTGATTTAAAAACAAAATTTGTCTCAAAATCAAGAATTCTTAGGAAAAGAACTCCTGAAAAATGGTTGGTTTCCCTGTATCCCTTGGACTGTAGACAGTCATGAGCTCAGCTTCCAGGTTTTGAAAGCCCCGTGCTAATAACACTGTTAATTGAGCATAAGTCTGGAAGTCTGCAGAAGAGTGCAAGACCAAAAGCAGTGAGATAAATACAATGACACGAACCATATCACTAAAAGCATTTTCTTTGTTTTTATCAAATCAGAATTCAAGCAAGGAGGGGGGAAGTTCTTATCTGTGTACTCACAGTACTGCTAAAAGGAGAATGACTAGCTCGGTCTTGGCACTCTTCAGCTAAATAATACTGATCACACATGTGGATATTGTCACTTTTGGATATATCCCTGGGAATTCATGCCTTTGAATTATATCAATTTATTTTTATGACTGGACATACCCATATAAATCAAGATGTTATTCATGGGGAGTTGCCCTTTTTTTTCTTTTAAAAAATGCCTTTTTAAGAAAAGAGAATGAGGACTACTAGTTGTAAACAGAAGTGAAAATAAGGAAGGAATAAAATCATTCCGCAAATCAATGACTGTCACCAACACAACAAATACAAAAAATTCCTATGACTTCATGGCCTGTTTCTATTCCTCCTCATAGAAAAGCAAGAAATAAAATAGTTCAAGCTGAATTAGCTATATGCACGTTTGTACTAATTTTCACAGGCACTAATAAAATTAAGCCCATTTCTTCTGTGCCTCACTGCTTGTAGAGCAATTTATACACTAAAAAATGGGTGATGACCCCACAGAATCAAAACTGTAAATTTCATATTCAAAACTTACTAATAGGCAGTTTGCATATGCACTACAGTTTCTGAGAGCATGTTGATTACAAGAGGGAATGGTAGCAAGCATAGCAGAAATCAGGTTAAATTAGGACCCAGCATTGCATTTGGGCATGACAGAGTGTCTTAACGTGCTGAAAAGCTACAATTTCCAAACTCCTCTTTTTCTGGTGTCACATCCTCTTCTTCAGAAATCCTTTATCTGTCTCTCATGTACTTTTCAACTGCTGCTGCACATGAGGAAGTATATCAAGCAACACTTCGGCTCCAAAAAAAGGCACAAAAAAGTTCACTTGGCCTCAAATAAAGAGATCAAACGAAAAGCAAAAAGCATCAGAGTTTTGAAACAAAACCCCATTACACAGTTCTGGTGCTGATTACTGGTGTTAGCTAGAGTCTGACAAGATTAAAGCAAGATAATTTCGTTCTTCAAATACATTAAAATGTGTGCTGTAGAACTTCAGAGTATCAATATTAGAACATTTGAAATGGATGTTTTGCACAAAGCTCCTCTGTCAAGCTGGAAGTAAGTGGTACTTAGCAATATCTCAGTGCAATCCATGTCAATATAGGTACCCACTTGGGAAATGGAAAAGAGCTGCTCCTTGGGTCAGGTTCTAGCCCAAAGTAAATGCAGACTCATAATTAAGCCCATATTAAATGAGAATGAAAGTTTCCTTCCTTTTCACTTGTAGCAGTGCATCCTTACTGGTAGTAGCAAATACGAAAATACACAGGCAGGCTCATGTATTTTTATGCTATCACAGAGTCACACAAGACAACACAAGGCTTAGAAAGTCTGCAAGAAACAGACTGTGCTGTGTGGTCATACCCTGTCACCCCACACAGGTTAGCAGTTGGGAGTGCAGCTATTTCCCATCTGGAAATGATCGTGCTGTAATATTTTGACTGTGGATGTAAGTAGAAAAGATTTGTTGGCAAATTTAAAGCAGGATTAGTGTGATATTCACTGAGCTGGCTGTCAGAAGATGACATTAGCTGATGATCCCCTGACACAGAGGTACTGGTCTTGAGAAGGAAACAAAATATATGTATGTATGTATGTAGGTATGTATGTATGTATGTATGTATGTATGTATGTATGTATATATGTATGTTTTAGGCCTGCTAAAGAGGCAGATACTATTGCTGACACATGCAGGTCTTACATATGTTTAAATCTCATATACTTTGAACCTGATTTTCCCCTCCTTTCTATCATCAAATTAAATCCATAAAGCTTAAACTACTATACAGTGTAAACAAGTTTAGCAAATGTGTCCTTTTAATAAAGTTGCACAACTACACAAAGATTACAAATAAATGCAAATTAATTAGAACTAGGTGATCTAAAAGTTCCAGGTTCTACAGGTTCAGACTTGTTATGAACTACATACCATCAAATTATAAATCTAGGTTGTAATTGAAAAATCTTCTGACAGCTCCTCTCAGATCTAGAGAGAATTAATGCTTCTTTAGCATTAAGCCAGCTGTGTAGAAGGAAAATCTCTGAACCTGAAGTAAGACACAAGCAACTGATTTTTACTTGCTGTCTTTCTTCTGGAAGCACGTTGAAGCAAAATTAGTAAAGGGTTGGTTGGGTCACTCATCTTCAAAAGAAAGACACTTGAAAGAAAACAAAACAAAAAAGGCCAGTATACATTGCAGAATGCTTCCAAGACTAATGACAAAAATACTTACAAAGCTGGAGTTGGGTTTCTGGGTATATCCAGCTCAAACATTTTTTTGCAATTAAAAGATGTCATTAAGAGAAAATGCAGCCTCTTAACATAAACATTTTGACTGTGAAGCTGGATTTATGATTACACTATTTGTAATACAGAGAAACCTGTGTAATTTTCTTAGTCAAAGGATTTCTGTATAGTTCTCTGCGTACTCCAGCCATATTGCTGTTATAGGTCAGTTCACTTGTCTGGCACAAGTAAGCTATTCAGGAAAAAAACAGGTTAAAAACATATGTAATTAATACATATTCAGCATATTTTTTTCATGTATTAATTACCCCTGTTTCTGAAAGCAAGTGATTAGAAGAAATTTCATCTGGGACTACTCTTCTGAAGGATAAATAAAGTCAAGGATACAAAAAGAACCTAATGTTAACAATATCTCCATTGCACTTAACAGTCTCTGTTACTTGCCTGACAGAGAGAGAACTGGGAGAGTTGGTAGAACAAATGTGAAAGGAGATGGAGAACCCAGCCAGGTGAAGGCAATTAAAACCCACAACTAATAGGGGAATTAGTTGCTGAGCAATGACTACGGAAACTGGAAAACATGCCGTATTTGCCAAGTGATCAAGGCAAAATATAGAGCTATTATAGACACTAACTAGAGTGTCAGTTTAACTTAAGAGCATTTTTAGCTGCAATTTTCCTTCTTAAAAACAGAGTTTTCTTTCAGAATTAAAATACATCAAGTTATGAATGTAAGTTACAGGAGACAGTGAAGGGGGAGGTAGCAAAAGAGACTAATAAAAGCTGGTCCCCTGCCTGCCTTTCTCAAATGGGAGTCTGCACTGCTGATTGCTGGCAAAATATCCAAAGAGGGAGAACAAAACTTGCCTGTTTCTTTCCTGGCAGCAAGGAGATATATTTTCCTGCATACTTCTGTTAGTTTCTTTCAACTTTGAATTTCTTCTGTGTCATCAAGACTTAGTCCAAAAAAGTGTCTGACCCCATTCTTCCTTTCAAGTAACACATAAAAGCCTTTGTGAAGGCTTTTATTTATTAAAAGTCTAGTATTTTTTGTTTCTCAGATTCCTGGTTCAAGTGAATCACTGAGTCAATTCACGGGCAAAGCAGGCCATATTTATATTCTGAAAGTGTCTGAGTTTCTTTCTCCCTCCTTTCTTTCCCAGAAAATGGAAGTATCATAATCTTTATCGTAAGAAGGCTTAGGAATTAGCACAATCAATGAAAGAAAATTCTCAGTGCACACAGAATTCAAAAACCTCGTTAAGAATCAAAACTGTTAGTTATGTATTTTGCACACCACTACACATGACTTCCCAATTAATTCAGTCGGTCTTTTCAAACAAGTAACAAGGAGTAAACACTGAACTTTGAACAAGTTTGGGGTTTGGACATGAATCTGCAAAGTATTGAGAAATAATGAAGCCGGAAGAACAGAAGGATTGGATACAATCTTTCAGATTCTGGGGACATAGCTTTGGACTCAAGACAAGAGAGCAAAGTCTGAATTTCAGCAGAATTGTACAGTAAGAGTTTAAATACTATATTAAAAGAGTTTAGAAGCTGAAATTCAGCCAATTCTGGCCTCTCGCACTGGAATTCCACCTCCCCCATTGAATGTCTGTCTCTGCCTGGCAGTACAACATGTTTGAAAAGGTAACACCTCGGGTTCAAATTCCTCCTGAGATTTTAAAATTCCAAAGTGATACAATCTCAGCTCAAGCCCCTGCTGTTTGTCAAGAGGTGCTTATGTCAAACCTGCTTCTCAGAATAGCAGGAGAGAGGGAGGAAAGCATCCTGTGAAACATTTGAAAAATGTGGTTCAAGATTCTGTTTGCCTAGCCAGGTTTCATTTTGAATTGAAATACTTTGAAGATCTTAAAGCTCCAGCAAAGTTATTAACAAAATAAAGTGATATTTAAGATTGGAATTGGGTAATCTAGATGAAAATATAGGCTTCTTTTTTCTAAAGCATTTCAGGAAAATTTATCAGGGCTGATCATGAAAAAAAAGGCAGGAAAATAGAAACATTATCAAGGACTGCAGCATCAGGTCCACAGATTTTTTACTCTTCTTGGGACTGCTAGTTAATCAGTACTCTTACCTGCCTTCAGTGTCTTGCAATATTGTGCAATATTGTGTTTGATAAAGGAAAAGATCAGCACAGATGCTACAGATTATTGACAAAGAAGGGCAAAGCTACATATTCTAGCTAAATCTTTCCAAATCTTTCTATATCTTTCAAAAACTGATATGCTGCTAGCACAGGGAGTTGTTATTGAATTGATACTCAATGCACACCCTGACCTTCATCGGCACAAAGGCATCTTCTATGCGGAAACTATGCAAGTTTTATAGTCAATTTTTTCCCCTGCATCCAGCACTTGCACTAGAAAAGGGGAACTACCTCCGACAAGATTAACTTCTGGACATACAGGTATGTGATTCAGCACGAGGCACACTGCACTGTATCTATACACCTGAGTGAATGTAAATATGCTTCTGCATTATTATCAGACTTAACCTTGTTCTATTTACTTCTCCCTTTTTGTGTCCCTTTGCCAAAAGACAAAGTGATAACAATTGCACTGATAAACAGGGGAAGACTACACTTGCTTTGCATACTTTTTGAATATTAACGTTGTTGGTTTCTGGAGAAGTTAGAAAAGGAGACATACAACTCTACCAGTCCTGTTTGTGTCTTGTACGTTATGTTCTGCTAAAAAGAAAAGAAGAAAAAGAATGAATGAGAGGCACAGCAAGGAGGAGTCTGCAGTAAAAACAGAGAATGGAAGACTGCTGAGAAGATCAGGAAATTAATATAAAGCCAATTCCCCAACTGATTTTAAAAAGAATTTTTTCTAGGGACCTAAATGAACTCTTCAAGTTTGCTGCAACCCATGAAAGATTGTGGGGAAAAGTGCAAACCTAGAGGACAGGACCGTGTTTTGTAGGAAAGAATAACTAGAGAACTTTAATTTAATAAGAACTTTCATTTTTCTTAAGTCTTGTGCTACATTATCCTATTTTAAAAGTGCATAGTTCTGATTTTTGTCTAAATGCAAGTTAGCTCTGAGTCTATAAAACCCTTTAAAGTGCTAAAGTATGCAGCATTTGGAAAAGCAATAGTACTTCAGAGTTTACACTAACCTGGGTACCTGCCTTCAGCAACCATACTCCTTACCATTGCTTCACTGAGGAGCCTAATTTTGTAACTGGAATTTTACAGGAGGATGGCTTTGACTTTCTAGATGTCTGATATTGCTGAGAAGTATTTACTTTTCATTTGAAAGGTACTTTTCCATCTATTCTAATAACTGTGGTACCAATCAGATACCAACCACACCGTTTAAATCCGAAGGAACCAAATTAGGAGGTGGGGGGAAGAGATACATAGACCAAGATGTTCCTGCAGGTATCAGCAGGAGTCAGTGTAGTTTAGATGATGGAGGCCAACACCAGGAAACAAAAACTGGTCTGATGTTATTTTGAAGTTAAATAACACGGGGAAAGAACAAGATAACTGGACTAAAATAAAATCAGTTTTTCAAGCTTAAAATCCTACACTATATAGCTGTTAATAAAATAAGCTGAAAGTACACATTCTGATCATAACTGATCAATGCCATTAATTTTTAGTTTTTCTTTGTTCTAAGGAAAACACTCAACGTAAGAACATATTTCTTCTATGTACTTTACATTCTTTTCAGTTACACTCCCAAAGCTCTAAGCACCACTAATCAAACAGCTACATGGTCAAAGTCAACGGTTTGGAACGCCAGCATTCAGGCTTTACAGGAGACCCTAACTTGACTCCTAACGCATTAAATACAAAATATAATGACATGGTTGTTTTAAAATCCTTCAGACTTTCAAGGTTCAACATTCAGCCCTTTGCTACGAACCACACAGCTTTTCCAACTCAATACTGGTTACTGGACATTTCTCCTCAGCCGGTCTTTACTAGCTCCTAAATCAATTCACACAGTCACTAAAAGTGCGCTCTGTGAGCCCTGATATGGTGAAAGAATGCATTTGGGTGCTGGCTGCTACAGGATTGCTCCACATGCAGGGGTATAATGCCTTAGTTAGCACCAGTTTATGCTGTAATCATCTTGTCCTTAAACTGGCTGGGTCAAAATTGTTCTTGCATTCAAAGAGAATGAGTATGTCTGTAAAGAATAGTGTAGAAATACTTAAGGAAACTCCTTCAGACCTTGTCCTTAAATCAGATTTAAGATGTTTCTTTCCCTTTATACCGGACAGAAAAGAAACTAATTTGCAGCAGTAATATCCCTCCCTTTGCATGTCTTTTTTTTTTCAGGGCTAAAATTTTAAGTTGTTTACACTGACTTCTACAATTTGAGTTGACAAGGTTTGCTCTTTTCCCCCCAGTCTTTCATGGGTTGCAGTAAACTTGAAGAGTTCACTTAGGTCCCTGGAAAAAAATTCTTTTTAAAACCCTAAGCAGCAGAAAATATCTAGTAAGTGATACGGTCTCTGCCAGTATTTTATCAATACTAGCTGTCATCAAAGAACAGTAAGAATCAAATCCCTCTTTACCTCACAGTAAAATACTTCACATTTTAGTGAAGTAAAATTCACTGTTTCTTGTCATGATGATGAACTCAGCTCAAATCATGCTGCATTAGCCTTTTATGTATTTTGATATTTGCTTTGTTCCTTGAAAATAAAATTTCAAGTCTGAGACTGGGAGCACAAGTATACTAATTTCAGCACATATTATGTCTTGTTTACATTGTTGTATCATTTTTTTTAAATGTCACTTTACAGTGATATTTAATTATTCAGTAAGCTGTGAGCAATTATGTCAAGTTAAATAGATAATTAATGTAGCATTTGTACAGTGTTCTACGGGCGTAGCAGGCTGATTATGTCTGATTATCAAATCCAGAATTATCCTCCTATAGCTAATCTGATCCATTTTTAATTATCTTTACTCCATTCACTCCTACCCCAGCAAAAAAAGCAGCATCAAAAAAGTAATGTAATGTCAAAGAACAGAGATGCAGGATATTCAAGAAACTCAATTTAATTTTGCTGTTAGTATAGAATGGGGTTTTTGCTGTATCAAATTACTCCAGAAGAGAAAATCATTTTACAAGAAGATTAAACATTACAATAGCAAAGTCAAACGGAGTGCTGTTTACCTTTTCCTCTCTCACAGTTCCTAAGAGGTTTAATGACAGTATAGGGACCACATTTGTTCAAACTGAAGCTTTGCTTACTTTACCCATGTAATGGCCTAACCTTCAAGGCATGCTCATACCAAATATTTTTAAAGAACACTGAAATTGACTAGCACTACCTTCACGGAGAATTTATCTATGCCACATCTAATATTAATAAGTCAGTATTTTTTAACAATCTGTGAGAAAGGGGAATAAGATTTACTAACAGTTATAAATAACTGTCTAGTAAAATGGATTTATTTCAGTCCTGAAATTTAAAGAGTCATGAGCTGAGACTGGATTCAATATGAAAAAAAAGAGGCTACTCTTAATGTATTTGCCTCCTTTTAAACAAATTTTATTGGCACTTAATATTTATGTTGCTTTTTGGGTTTTTTTTCAGTTTGGTCTCTTCCTCACAAACTCAGGCATGAGAAGAAAACCCAAATAAATAAGGTCTGGTAGTTGCACTTGTGTATAACAACACTTGGGAAAAATAAATCTTGTGAGGGAGATGCATAGGAACCACAAGATTAATTTATGTCATTAATATATAACAGGCTGAACTAAATACTCCAAGAGGCAACTTCACAATTGTGATGGAGCACCTGGAATAAAGGGAAGACAGCATCACAGTGTCAACAGATCCAATGTTGGAACACTTTGGTTTGGCCAAACAAAAGCCAAACAGAAGAAATGGATACAATTTAGTGTCTCTATCTCCATAGTTTCTGTTGTGCTCCGGTGACATTTATTACTACTTTTGTAATTGCTTGTCCTCTAGCAGGAGAGCGTCACTAGTAAACACACACAGCTGTTCAAGCACTACAGCAGCACCCAGGCACTCCTCACAACACAGCTGTGCTATTGCTGTAGTCACTCGCTTTCTGAAATCTTCCATGCACCAAATCAACCAAAGCATAGTTCAAATTTTCATTTACACAATCTTATTTACCCCAAGGCATCGCTGAAGATCATGGAAATAAAATGTACACAAATATGTTGGTCAAATTATTTTTCATGAAATAGTGCTGCAAAACAAGATGTTGAAAAGGATAATAAACACATCACACATCATTCTGCGAGTAAGAAACAGGAACTTGGAGGTAACGCCAAAACAATGTTGACAAGAATTTTCAGTGGAAAATGCTCAAAGCCTCCCTCCCTGGGATGCCTGCCCTGCCTCTCAAGCAGGCATCATTTCCACAAAGGATCCCAGAGCCCCTCCAGACTCAAAAACTCCCCCAAGATTTGTTCCTCTGGTAGTGTCTCTTTTTAAAGCATCCATATGATAAGTGAGGAGATGTGTGTATGACCAATGTGGAAACAACACAAATGCTGAAAGCAGAATTTCAGAAAAACATACAAATACTTGCTTCAGGATTTCTATTATCAACAAGAAATTCATATTGTACCTGTGACTTCCCTGTAAGAAATCTCTTTTTCTAATTTCAATTTTTATATCAATTTTATATCAACTGTTTACTCATTACTTTTTTTCAACAAGTGAAAGAAAGGTCCATTAATGTCAGAACTGGATTTAAATTTTAAACTAGTTCTCTCCCAGTGAAACTATTATGTTCTGTTAAACTACATGTGATTTTATAAAATCACATGGTAGCTTTAGAATCACATAATAATTTATAATATTTTAGATTAATAAGGAAATCAGGGATTCACAAGGAATTCATGATACTGCGACTTTTACTGGTATGGAGATTTCAGGAATAAACACAGCTATTTTTAGCTATAAAAGTTGATTCTTCACTCCATTACACATTAAACTCCATTAGTTTAATGACTTAGCTTACCACAGGGAAACGATACTAATTAAGTTTCTGTGCATCAAAAGGGGAACTTAGTAACTAATTTTACAACATTATACAAATCCTCTTAATTGCAAATATTGTTTCTCAGTGGTATTTGTGAGTCTGTGGATGCATTTATAACACAGTATTTGATAAAGCAGCTCTGCAAGAGAAATGCTAAGATATTTATGGAAGCAGGTACCAAGTCAGAGGTTGTTACCTAAACGTCTGGGGTTTCTAATGAAATATAATTAATTGTATAATTACATTATTTACCCAATCATTTGGGTCACTAAGAGAAATTAAACAAAGGAGCAATTTCATTGTGGAAAAAGCTCTCAGGGATTTCAAATCTTGCTCACACGTGAATTTTACACTACTGGGCATGACGATATTGCTGACTTTTATGTTAGCACAGAGTGATGAACGTTTATAGCACTACAAAATTTCAAAACATTAATAACTATTACAAAATTTTACTTACAGTCTTGCAAAACCATCAGTGTAAAGAAACCAATCTGTCACGATGTCACCTGAGGCATTCCACTTCAACAATTATATATGAGTGTACAGAAAACACGATGTGGCAATTGCTTTGCTAAGCAAAGAATTATTTGTAGCTCTCTCTCTAAGCAAACCAGTTTAGAGACTTGGCAGGTCATGCAGTAAAAATACATACATGCATCTCTTTAAAAAAAAAAAAAAAAAGGAGTTTCACAGATTTAGTTTTGATTTTCTC
This sequence comes from Dicrurus megarhynchus, assembly GCA_013399195.1. Taxonomy (NCBI): domain Eukaryota; kingdom Metazoa; phylum Chordata; class Aves; order Passeriformes; family Dicruridae; genus Dicrurus; species Dicrurus megarhynchus. Next base: position 46,088 of record VXAD01011628.1, on the reverse strand, counting down.
CTCACTTTTCCCGTAATCAGCTGGTTCCATATCATACATATTAAGGAAAGAAAATCTGTAGAATCTGCTTGCATTCTGGCAAACCTTCCAAAGGGGGAACAACTATGATTCCATCCAGTTCACTAGAGTTAAGATGTCACAGAGTGGAAGAGGTCATCTAAACTAAAGTTTGCAGCCGGGCTCATGCTCTTGCATGTCTCCCACATATTCTAAAAAGTCACAGCGAGATCCTGATCTCCATCAATAGAAATTTTCCATTTATTTCAACATTGAAATAGATTCATTTGACTTGCTTTACATGCCTATACTAGGAAAACACGTACTTCACCTTAGGAATGAAATTTTTCTCAGCTGATTGTAAAATGAGCACAGGATGACTAAATTGGTTAGAGACATGTACAGAGATGATGCCTACATTTTGGCATTCCCCCATGGGAGCCAACTACTAAGTTTCTAGACAAATTGCCAGAGCTCTACGTCAGCAGAGGTCTCTCCTGCATGTAGCAACATATGTTTGAAATAAGGCACAATTTTTCTGTGTTAAATGAGCTGTTGAAATACCATAAAGTGGGCAGGAAATGTGACCAGAATGTCACAGTTAAGTCACTAGCTGCTGAGCAGACTTCAGAGGCATCAGCCCATGTCAGTCTGTGTGAAGTTCCTCTCCTCTCCCATGCTGGTTGATGCCTGGAGCCAGGAAGTGCTGAGCAGTTCTCATTCTGTGGTCAAATCTGCTCTTGGTCAAAGAAGAGAAAGAAGAGCATAGGTGGCAGCAGCAGCTCTTCGCCTCAGTGCTTCTCCCTTTTCCATCACGCCAACCTGATCTACTTACCCGTAGATTATGCCCCCTTGCATTCTGTATTTTCCCCCCATCATTCAAATTTTCCCCTCAACTTCCTTCCCTCAGAATGGCTAGCTTGGTAAAGTTATCCTACTTCCTCCAACCACACAGCTCCCCTCAGCTGGTAGGCAAGCTGGTTTAAACAGTTTACTCTGGCAAACCGGTGGCCTCCTTCTCTCACACTGCAGCAAGAAGAACGTCTAAAAGCCTAGTGTTAGTGAACACTGAAATATCTTGCTGGAAACTGGAATAAGGTAGCAGTGATCACACTGGTTAGTCTGGACAAGGTCTGGATGGTTCCTCACCTATCTCAAATGTGGGAGCTCTTGACAGAAGACGTGAGTAAGAAGGAATGGGCAGGAGAAGGGGATCCTGAGATTACCTGCATAAAAATTGGAAACCACCTCTGACCCACTTTCCTCTTTTGTGACTGAACTACATGAAATTAAGTGGAATTAAAGCCTAAAGGTGATTTTAAAGCTTTATATAAGCACCTATTTCTTTAAACATGTGAGTACTGTTTTTCTTTTTAAAGTCCTTTGAAAATCAACTGTGATCTTACAAGGTCACCATCTTGAAAAGCTAGACACACAAGATCTGTATTCTACACCAAGTTAAAAGCATGCAATGTTTTTGGCTGATGTAATGTTGGCATACAGCTACACAGAGACAGTGCTGAAATTTGATCGAAAACAAAGCAGGAAAATGGGAAGGTGTGTGGCTGGATTTTAATGAAGGTATACCAATAACTTAAAAATCAAGGATTTAGGTGCACCTTAGAACATACTGTATGAATTCCGATGCTGACTCTGGTTGAAATGGATATTGTAGTTTGTTCCATATGCATTTATTTTGCATTATGAGAGAGAACTGATTGCTTGCAGACAAGTATGTGTCAACCATGAAAATTAAAGGTAATTAAATATGAAACTTCCCCTGAAGTCTTCTTCTCTTACCTTTATGTTCCACATACACTGTACCAAATGAGCATCAAACTAAAAAGAAGAGTCAGTTTAAGACTGTAAATGTGTATGTCCCCCTGAATTATGACACAGATTCTACTTCATGGTCTGTTTCCCACCTTCCTGCGGCAGAGTCCTGGGCTCCTGCGAACACAGCTCCCTCTAGAGCTTAAATATTACACAGAACCACAAAATACAACCCCTGGGTAAAGGTTTTAGGGGACACCGTGACAGCCACACACAGCCCAGCAGCCTGGCGCAAGGGTTGAGATGCGGAAAACCTTCTGTCAGAAATAGATACCTTGTTCCTCTGAAAATGGCACACCTTTCCAATGTGACCTTGTAGGAAAAGGGTTAACAGCCCCTGATTTGTAGGAGAAGTGAGGTACTAAGCCCTGAACACCTGAAACTTACTTTCTGTCCAGTGTGACTGGTGAGCCTTGACAGGGTTCATGTACGCACGGAGTGAGGGAACAGAGGATGTGATCTGGCTGAGCAGCGTCCAGTGTCCTGTGTGGTGAGGCAAGGACTGACATATTTAGCCCTTCAGAAAGTACAGGATCGAAGTTGATTAACCCAACATCACTTCTGCATGACCCGCTGCCCCACAGAGCAGCCACTTCCGAGCTGCGGTGCCCCTCGACAGCCAGCTAAAGATTTGCAGTGGATGAAGCCTGTTATCCAGCGGTGTCCAGTTTCACCAGTATTTCAAGAGGAGAAGGGAGGGGTGGAACAAGTGCCTGGTGACACCAAACAGGCAGGGGGACACGGACCGCAGGCATGTCCGGGTGTGCCCTCACGTCCAGGTGGGCCTGCGCCGGTGGACGCGGTGCGGCGGCTGGAGCCCGCGGGACGCGCCCGTCCCTGGGCGCCCCTCCCCTCACTTTCCTCGAAGATCCCCCGCTGTGCTTGCTCAACCCGGCGGTGCCCGAGCGCTTCCGCCGCGCTGCGTCCCCTCGCCCCCGCTGGGCGGCCCCGCGGGCGAGGCCTCAGTCCCGCCTCTCGCTCCCCGCTCCATATAGCCCGGCGGCGGCCGCCTGCCGCAGCTCCCTCACGCCGCCCAGGATGCTGCGTGCCGCCGCCCCGCGACAGGCGCTGCTGCTCAGCGCGCTGCTGTGGCGCCTGGCCGCCGCCGGTGAGTGACGGCCCGCGGCACGGGCGGACGGGGCAGGATGGCAGGCATCGGCGCCGGGGATCGGTCCCTCGGAGCCCCCGGACAGGGTGTCCTTGAGGGAGCCCGAGGAGAGCCGCCCCGCGCTGGCGGGAGGGGGACAGCGACATTTGCCCTCGGGCCGTGGCGGGTCCCGGCTCCGAGCCCGGGCCGCCGGAGGCTGGTTGCTACTGCGGGTTCCTCACTGACCGCGGCCGTGCTGGGGAGCGGGGGCGGCTTCGGGGGTCTGCAGTTGCAGTGAAGATTTCCTCCCCTTGTTCCCAGCTCCGAGCTTGTCGAAGAGGTAGGGAAGGCAAGCGGGTGAGGGGTTTCCAGAGTTTACAAGGATGCGAGGGGTTTTCCCATCCGGCTTCGTCCCAGGCATTTCCCTGAACCAGCTGTGGCTGTCTTCCCGTCTGCTTGAGGGGACACGAGCTCATCCCGGCGTGGCCCCGCTCAGATATAGTAGGTGTGTAGGGTAACCACTGATTTTTAAAAAGACTATCTTTCTAAAATATGTAAATGGGAATGTAGGAGCTAACGCTTTCTGCAGCAGATACATCTAGGGATGATTTTGAACTGCGCCGCATTTGTTCAGTGCTTGAACATTCTCATGTGCATCTTCAAGCTTTTGTATCTTCTGCAGAAGTCTTGGATCAAAAAGGAAGCATTAAACAGAACTCCAAATTAACTCATCAATTTCGGAGTTACAAGACAGAAAATAATTTTCTTCTCATTTTTCACTTCTGCCAGAAGAGATTCCTTTACTTAGACAAGCAGTCCTTTAATAAGGGCAGGACTGAGCCTTTTTCCCCCCAAAAAACATTTCCAAGTTGCAATTAATGGCAACTGCTTCATTTAACTAAACACTGACTGCAGGGAAACAGGATTTATATATAATATGACTGATGGCACTCTTTTCTGTATTTAAAGGCTATGAAGAACTACCAACAGCAGTCAATATAACTTGGTCTTCAATCAATTTTAAAACTATACTACAGTGGCAACCAAAACCATCAGGCTACTTTTATACTGTAGAAATACACGGGTAAGTAGATAACACCAAGATATATTCATTAATGGCAATTGAAGAAAATTAAAAGAGCGCGTGTTTGAATATTTCTGAGAGTGAATGTAACAGGAAAGGTGCCCAAATGCTAGGATTTAAGAAAATTGCTAACCCAGCTGTTAGTACTTCTTAATGTCCAACTATAAAAATATCTGGTTTAGACTTCTGGTTTTGCCCACTTCAGAAATGGAGAGTTGAGCTTTAGATCAGTATTTCAGTTCTGGGGTTTGGTGCTGCTGGAGAGACCCAGCCAGAATACTTTGAAGGAGTTGATGCTCAATCTGACATACCACGTATTAGACAGAACTTCACCTTTTTATGTCTTTCAAGGTGTCTGGACTTGTGTCTTCAGTCTTGGGAGGTGTCTAATAAATGAGTCTGCATATTATTCCAATTGGTGAATCACAGTAATTAATAATTCTGTCTTGCTGGGTAATACTAAAAATTACCTTTGTTCATCTACCTCTGTCAAGACTTCTTCTGTCATCATGTTTTATGTAAGCTGTAAGATATTGTGGACATGAAACGTAGCCAGCTTATGTAAAATGTCTAATGCCTCTTTCAGAACTGCACTAAACCTTCCATGAAGTTCAATAATAAATCCGTGCTGGTTTTAGCTCCCATTTTAATACATAGAGCATTATTAAACATGCCCTAAAGGGAAAATGTATCATCAAACTTCCTACATATTAATGAAAAACTGGTACTGTAGTCTCTACTGTCTCTAAAAGTGGCATAAAAATGAGTGTTCTCTCATGACTAACAGGTGAAATACCAGTGTAATGGCTTAATGTGCTCTTTCATTATTTAAAAGAGTGATTAGGTTAATGGACTTAAAAGCACACGCTTAGCAGAACAAATTTTATTAAATTTTCGAATTTGGAGTTTCTTTCCAGATATTTTGCTTGCAAAAAATTGAAATCTGTTTGCCCAAGATTCAGTATGGAATCAGGTGTAGTTCTGCAGCAGAGGCACCACTTTTGACTGAAGTTGCTGTTCCAGAGGAATTGTGCTTAAATGTTTGCTTTCTTGTGTATGTACATTTCCGGAGCACATCTGTTTCATTGCAAAGATCAAACCCCTGTCCCTTTTCAGTGCATCTCTTGTGGCACTGTCCCCAACTGATCTGTGACATAGGAAATCTGGTGAAGTGTGAAGGGAGTTCAGGTGACTCTGAAAAATTAAACTTGATCTACTTTGAGGAAAACCTGTTTGTTAATATTCAGTCAGCACTCGCTCTTCTGGCTGAGATGACACAATTTTTCTTCTCCTTAATTCACCAGCAAAAAGAGGGAAAAGAATTGAAGGAGTAATATCTAATCTTTTCATTCTTTCTTGTGAGGGAGTAAAATGAGAAATTAACACTTTTTTCATAGTCTCATTGCTATTTCACAAGTAAATGGACCTGCTTTCTATCATTTAAAAATCAAGAGAAGTGTATGGGTCATGTTTTTTGTCAATATTTTTAAAATTCTAATACTGCATTGAAATTTGCTATTAACTGTCTGGTGCTTAGTGGCATTTGCATAGATGCCAAACCAAATGACATATATGTGGAGACATTGTTGTCACATTAAACAATCAGTGTCAATAGAGCTTCCTGTAACAACTGATGTTTCTTAAGGCAATAGTTTTCAAATGCATCAAGGATAACCCCGTCAAAGTGATTTATGCATCTTATATTTTTTAAAATACATTCTGCAACTGCAGAAAAATGAAAAATCAGAATAAATTATGGTTTCTATTCAATTCATGTAAAAGACTGAATTTTGAATTCATATATGTGTCCTATAGCATATATCTGTAGTTAATATAGATCATACTTGATTTACTTGATTCTGCTTTGAATTGTGAAATACAGCTGTACAGGACAGTGGCTTTTGAGGTTTTCTCTTCTCCTTTTCAGCCTAATACCTGCAAGACTGTTCTACTGGATGAGGGAAATCTATACAGTTTGAGGGGAAAAATGTTTTTCACCATATCTAAACATATAAGTGTCTGGTTTGAAAGTGTTGACACTTCTTTCTTGCTCTTTTCAGACAGACATCTGACATAAAGAGAAAATGCATATTGACATCAGAAACAGAGTGTGATGTTACTGATGTGCTCAGGAATGTAAAGGAGACATATACAGCACACATACTGTCTGTAATGCCCATGGAGATGGATAACTTTGAAGAACCACCTTTTGCAGTCTCTGAAAAATTTACACCTTATAGTCAGAGTAAGTAGGATTGCCAATTAAATCTTACTATCAATTTCTTTTCAACATTACTTCTGTTGATTTAGACAAGGTTTAGATTGAGCTTAAAGGTTTTTTCTGTAGATTTTTGTGGTAGCCATGCTGATATTGGAGAAGAAGATATTCAGGCATAAAGCTTTCCCTGTTGTAGGGGAGGGTGTAAGGTTTTAGTTACCATTTGTTTCTCACTGCATTGAGTAGACCATTTCATTAACATTATGTTCTAGGTGAAGATACTTGTCTACAGTCCAGGCCTTCACTGTATTACTTTGGCTTTGTAAACTTATAATGGTTTTGAGGAGGGAAGGTAATGGAGGGAGGAAGGAAAAAGAGTGGTGTATAGAAGATGATGTCAGTTTTTTAATTCTAAAAATCTTTGTTTAGCTATTATTGGAAAACCAGAGATAAAGGATTATTCACAAAAAGGTTCCAAACTGAATGTCGAGTTTGAAGATCCACTTACACCATATTTATTTCCTAATGGAAGCTTTCAAAGTATTCAAGATATTTTCCAGCATGACCTGGAATACAAACTCTATTACTGGAAAGATCAAAGTTCTGGAAAGGTAAGGTGTAAGTAGTTTTTATTCTGTAATAATTGTTATATTCTGTATAGTTACACAATTTCTGTGCTACCTTAAGAGCTGACACTTGAAATACGTTTTTCCTTTACAGAAAAGTGTAACAACAAAAAGCCGTAAATTCGAAGTAAGCGTTGACGGTGAAAAGAACTATTGCTTCTATGTGCAGGGAATCATTCCCTCCCGCAGAGAAAACCGTAATGGCCAAGAGAGCACGATGCTTTGTACCAGTGTAGGAAGGACTATCTTAGATGGTGAGTATTGGGTGATGTTTGTCACCAGTCTTTAATGTTCTAATAAAAACCCCACATCTTTTCATTGTGATGCCTGCTATGAAATAAACTATTTGCTATGTAAGTTAGAATACACAGTTGGAACATGGAAATTCATGGGAGGAACTCACTCTAAGTAAGAGTCCACCATCCATAGTTAGTTGGAGCTGGTTTTTGGGTTTTGCCTAACTGTTTTGGTTAAATTGTCTGAGTTGATGACTGGTGTCTGAGGTTCCAGATCTCATCACTAGCCTTCAGCTTCATTTTGCTTTCCCATTGTTTTTCTCAGGTCCTTCCAATAGCAGGTGCCATAGTAAGTGCTTGAAGGATTAGCTCTAAAACATAGAAGTGCTGGAAACCTGCATATCCATTTACTTGTAGTATGAACTGACCTTTAGTTATGCCAAAAGCAGATGATGAGAGTAAGACTTTCTTTCCTGTTACAAGGTCAGAGGTTGGCAGATTGACTTCTTTACTGGTAAATAAGTTAGCAAGTGTAGGTCGATCAGCCAGCCGTTTCAGATTAGCCATTTGGATAACACTTTCTTCGATATAAAGTCATCAATATTATTTAAATAATATCACACTGCTGTACTGTATCTTTCTTCTCCACAGGTAAGAATATTTGCACTCTAGAAAAGCTTTTCTAAAATGGCAAATGAAGTCAAATTATCTTTCTTATCCAGAAAATTTACACAAAAGTGATAAATTACAATTTCATTACAATTTAAATAGAAAACTCTTCTCTTGGTGTTTTCTAGCTTATAACCTAGAGTAGATTTTCACTTGGACAGAAATAATGTTTGACTTACTCTTACGGTGTATTCTTACGGGGAATGGTTTGACTTACTCTTACGGTGTTAGCATGGTACTTTAGCACACTAACTGAAGTAGATAAAACCTAGAGTGAACCAGGTGAAATAAAGCTTTACCTCAGTTCAATAAATTCATGTTAAAATGTATTCAGTTCACAATGAAGTGGTGACTCCACTTCTGTGAGACTAAAACACAGAAAGCATTTTTTCATTCAATGGAATGACTGCTAAGAGTTTGTGGCACTGTGGCTTGGTGGGTTCTTATAGCTGAATCTTGGATTTTTTTTTCTCCTACAGAATATGGAATAGAAGTCTTTATCATCATAGCAGTGATAGCAGTTGCAGTCATCACTCTTGCCATTGTCCTACCAGTGGTTCTGTGTAAACGCAAGAAAGCAAAGAAAGTGAGAGCTGTGAGAGAAAAGGAGCTGCTTAATGGTGTCTAAGGAAAAAGTATTGCAGACACTAGTGGCAGTACCAAAGCAAAAAAGCCCCAACAGCAAAAAAACCTAAATTGGGTAATTGGGTGGAGCCTTTTAGGCTCTCTGAAACAGGAATTCTGAAGCCCAAACTTTACGTGGATTAAAAACTCCACTAGACAGTACAGAAGAAAATCCAGATATCAGGAAGCCCTGTGTCATTAGTGGCCAGAGGCTGGAAGAGCATTCTTGTGACCTGTTATAATCATAGAATCATAGAATATGCTGAGTTGGAAGGAGCCCAACTCGACTCAATCAGGATCATCAAGTCCAACTCCTGTCCCTGCACAGCACCATCCCCAAGAGTCACACCATGTGCCTGAGAGTGTTGTCCAAACTCTTTTTGACCTCTGCCAGGCTGGTGCTGTGACCACTTCCTTGGGGAGCCTGTTCCAGTGCCCAGCCACCCTCTGGGTGAAAACCTGCTTCCTGATACCCAACTGAAACCTCCCCTGACTCAGCGTCATGCTGTTTCTTTGAGTCCTGTCACTGGTCACGAGAGTGAAGAGATTGGTACCTGACCCTCTGCTTCCTTTGGTGATGATGTCGAAGACCACAATGTCTCCCCTCAGTCTCCTCTTCTCCAGGCAGAACAGACCAAGT
>VXAD01011628.1:0-36970 GCA_013399195.1 Dicrurus megarhynchus | reverse complement strand
ACAGCTCAGTGTCTTTTTTATATTGTTGCACCCAAAACTGCCCCCCAGCACTCGAGGTGAGGCGCCCTGGTGCAGAGCAGAGCAGGACAATCCCCTCCCTTGCCTGGCTGGCAATGCTGTGCCTGATGTCCCCCAGGACAGGGATGTCCCTGGTGGCTGCCAGGACACTGCTGACTCGTGTTAAATGTGTCACTGACCAGGAGCCGAGGTCCCTTTCTGTGGCACTGCTCTCCAGCCTCTCGTTCCCCAGTCCGCCCGTACTCCCCAGGGATGTCCCATCCCAGGTGCCAAATCCAACCCTTTCGCTTGCAGAACTTCATAGAGTTGGTGATTGCCCATCTCTAAATTGTCAAGGTCTTTGCAGAGGGATTGCTCCTAGACTGTTCCCAAGCCCCTTCTATTGTCCTGTCTGAAACAGGATTATGAACTAGAGGTACATTTGACTTGATCAGCATGGCCTTATTGAGCCAGAAGATTTACAGTACTTGTGAGGGGAAAAAACACTACTTTTGAAAAATAGGTGTCCTTTACCTAACTAAAAGGAACATTTTTCTGTTTCTGTGAAACAAACCCTGTATTTATCTGTCTTTTAACAATATTAACTGGTGAAATAATCTGTTAGTTCAGATGTGACAAAATTGCTACTATTACTTCTGCATTTCCTGGATAAAATTAACTTGGTCTGTTTATCTTTGGATGTAGACAAAGGTAAACAAACTGAAACTACTGCACTGGCAACTTGTAAGAAACACTATTGAAGCAGGTACTTGCTATTTATCTGGAAAGTATATCCTATTACACTACACCTAGAGTTATACAGACAGGGGAGCCTGATAGTTCCAAGTAAGTGTCAGAACAAATACTTGGCAGAATTTGAGTCCTGAGGAAGTGAGTAGTAACTCACTTCAGCAAGCACTAAATAGGTAGCAGTATTTACTGCATTTTGAGCATAATTTTTAATTAAACAGTTGATGAATGTTTTCTGTGGTATAGATTCAAATCATCTTGGTGATGGGATTTGAGATACCTGTTGCTTTGACTTTTAGTATTTATTTTCTAAATGAGAATCTAATTTTTATACTGGTGATATCTGTATTTATGTTGGTAATTTATACTTTTCTAGTGAAATAAAGGTGACTGGAAACATAAGTCTTTCTTTTCCTTTTCAAAACAATGTACAATATTCATTCCAGAACTCACTTAAATATACATTTCAGAAACTTAGTGACAGCAGTGTAGGCAAGCTGCCACAGTCTAACAAGTGTGTAAAGTAGACTACCAGGGCACCTGTAAGGATAAAACGAGGAGAAGCCACAGTTCGCAAACTGGAGGTTTTGAAGAGTCCTGAGTCACATTTCCACTGGCCACTTACGTGAGCAATTAGTCAGGGTTTGCATTCACAGCTTCTCCTTCCATTCCCACAGTGCTGCCTGTACTTGTGCTTGTGGCACTAATGTTCATTCAAGGCATTACGGGGCCTGCCCCAGAGATGAGAACTGCTAATGATGGTGATCAGCATACACAGAACACACACACACAAAATCAAGAGAATAGAAAAAAAAGATCTCATAGTTGGAACTAACCAGCTGTGGATCTCTACACTTCATACATGCCTTAAAAGAAGATACCCGTTATATTCATGAGAAGGAATACCTTACAAAATTAATATCCCAATCTAACAATTTGTACAGAATTGTATTTTATATTTTTCATCCCTGCTGTGCTATAGATACCATCTGCGTATGGTCTAAGACTCCTGTAAATACATGAGTGTGGTTTATGGGGGGTTTTTTTGTTCTTTGATTCCTCTTTATACAGAGGGAAGAAAAATACCAGAATTCCCCCCCAAAAAACCCTGTTTACTTCATATTGAGCAATAAATGCTTAATGCATTTTCTGCTGATGCATAAGCTTTGTATGGAGAAGGAATCTTAAAACGGCAATCAAAAACATGAGAGCTCGTGGGAGTAAATTTAAAAACATTCCAGAGTTGTCATCATTACTTCCCTTCCCCGGGGCGCTCTGCTTCCTCAGCTTCATTCAGTGCCAGACTCAGAAAAGGGAAGAGCTAATAGGAAAAGGAAAGCCTGTAGTTACAGCATAGCATTTATTAAACTAGACCATGCAGTTGCCTGTCATAAACCACAGAATGGTGCTATAAATCATACGTCAATACTTATAGATTCTTGGTTCGTTCTGAATATGGGGGGAGGGAAGGAGGGGAGAAGAGACACCCACAGAAATGCAAACAAGTGCCTTAAATGGCAGAAGAGTGATCCCTGACTAGGCAAGTTCTGGAAGCCTGAAGCACTTGTTTCCTAGCTGCAGTATGTTATCATCCAACAATGCTGAGTAACCAGAGTCACGGGGCTCACAGATCCTGTTTCAAAGAGGTTTTTTTCATGGAGACAGTTTGTGGAGACAGTTGAGAAAGGGGCTTTTTGATTGCAAATTTCTGTAAGTTCTATCTCTCAGGCTGAACCCACGCAAAATGTTTTATGCAGAGATTTTCTCAGAGTATTGGGTTGGGCGGAAGTTTTTATACCAATAAAGGTGTTGTCTCTAGGAAGAAAGACTAGGTCCACACATGTAGCCACTTCAGAACTGTATGGATTTAAGATGGAGCCAGACACACAGGGAATGGATATGAGAAAGGGAAGGCTTTTCCTATGCACCTAAGTTCCCTGGCTCCTTCTTCTAAGCAGGTTTCTGCAAGCAAGCATGTTCCTACTAATGCTCCCTATTCCCCTGTTCCACTTTGCTCCCTGACATCTGAAAAAGGTATCCAACAATTGCAAGTGGATAAATACATTGACATAGATCCTTCACGCAGTATTTGTGTCCTCTCCTTGTACAAGTGAATGTGTAACACTGCACACTGTAATAAGCCTGCTTTAAAACCACATTCTTCTTCACATAAGTGAATAAAGGCTGATACGGTTCTGCTACTTTTCTGTCAGCCCTAACAGCAATACAGATAATAAAATCACTGCCATTACTTAAAAAGAACAACTGTAGAGGACTTCATAAGTGTATGTATGATGGATATGGCAGCAAACAGCTTAGCTATTTCTAGCAGACTCAGCTTTCCAATGTGAGAAGGCTGCTGATGAGAGGCATGCAATGACAAGAACGTGATTATAAGCTTAACTTGGCTCACTAGTTATGTGGCAACTCAGGACAAAGAGTTTCTGCATGAAGTGAGAATAAACAGCTGTGATAGATTACCCTCTTGGTTCAGTTTTGTAAAGCTAATTATTTTGCAGGTTAGTAGTCATTGCCACACGGTTTCAGAACCTTGTAACACACATTATCAGACCCAAGAGTCAATTGAATAATCTTCTAATTACACGGAATTTATCCACATATAACTAACCCTGCTTTCTATAGCTTATGTTTGTCTGGGTGTTCATGTTTGAGAACGACAGGAAAAGAACAACCTGCTGGACAGGACAGAAGCAGGAACTGGCCAGTTGAAAATCTTTCCACAACCCTTAGGTGTGGTGTTCCTCACCATGGCATATGCTCCCTCATGGACTACACCCAGTCAGTCCCTTACAAACTGCCACAGAGAGCTGCCTTTCCCTTATTTGATGGTGTGTGTCCTCCAGTGCTCCACAGCATAATCTTTAGCAAAGCTCAGGGCAGAAAGAGGTGCTGCAGATCTCTTCCTTGCAACATATAATGAGACATCTTCCCACCAGTGAGATCCTTCCGCTTCTTCTCGCTCAGGCTCTCGGTCAACCCACAGAGCCTCTTTCAGCATTCCCCCAAAGGACTCAGGAAGAACATCTTTCCCTGTCCTCAGCCTCTAACTGTAGCTGAATTAGCCAAGTTCACAGCAAGCTTTCCCTCAGGGGTGATTTCTTCCAGTAAAACCTGCCAGTAGCTGGTTATAAACATGCAGCCATGTTGACTGCCTCCAAGGTTTCACAGCCAGGCCCCGTGTCATACGTCCAATTGCAGCAACTGTGCCTGTTTCTCATCTTGTCAAAATCTGCACCCTATTAGTGACATATTTCAGTGACTGGCTCCTGTAGGAAGCTCGAAATGTTTCTGGTCCTGACTTCCCCTGGCTCCTTTGTTGATGTTTCCCTTCCTCTCCTCCATCCCCTACTCATTTCCATTACTTATTCTTCAAGAGAGATGAACCCACTGCCTCATTTCTTCAGACAGCTAGGCAGGATCTCATTTTAATAAAAATATATAACTTCAATAAATCTATATCCCTAATCACAATCAAAACCATTAATAGCATGGTAGCATTATTTTTTACCCTCTACAGCTTCCTTTAGTCATTATTATTGAGACAAAAACTTCCAGAACATTCACTAGCACTACTCTTGAGTACGCTATTGCACCTAATTACATTTAAGTGCATTTTTTTTAGTGTCTTGCTTAAAATAGTAATGAAGTTATTAATATGAACTCAAAGAATCTTTACAGTTCCAGATCTCATTTATACTCCCTGATGCATTTTCTTCTACTTTTATTTTCAAGTTTTCTACCTTATTACTTCAAGAAATATTTAAGTAGCAAAGTACTGACATTGTTAAATTAAAAAAAAATTTCATTAAAAGAGGTTTAATTTAAAACCCACCTTCCTTGGAACAGAGAAATAATTTCCCAATGAGATCACATGGTAATTTTTAATTAGCTATTCGGCAATTACACAACTCAAGTAAAAAGCTAGTGTAATAAAAGAGTTAGAGTGACAAGTGAGGTATTAAAAACCTACTCCAATAAGAGGCACTCATTATTCCAGGGAAAAATGTGGGTTTGTTTGTTGGGGTTTCTTTATTTTAAAGAGTATATTCATTAACGATCCAAATGTTCCTAAATGACTAACACACTGAGATCCAGTTTGAATCCAGATTTCACCAAAATCTGGAGGAAAAGGGCACAAGAAATTAGGTCCTCTCTTTCTGATAATGAAAAGGAACAGAGAGTCTGAACAGCTCAATAAGATCTGATATTAAGCGTAGGAACAGCTCTCTGCTCCTGAACACCTTTCATGTTCTATTCAGTGCTTCCCTCTGACAGCTTCTCCAGGAACCTTGGGTTGTAACATACCCTGTGCTGTCCAAGATTCAAGCACTGCTGGAAACAAGGCCCCAGTTAACAATCCATCAGTACTTACCTATTGTTTGCATGTTGGTATTAAAGCCTGCACAAAACCATACTCCCTTCACCTGACAAACTTCTTTAGTCTCAGAAACTCAGGAGTAGCTCAGAATTAAATTTTCTCACTGACTGTAAAGCTTCTTACCAGATTTTCTTTCCTCTGTATACTTCAAACAGAAAACAGAGCCCTCTTACTGCTCTTTTAGAGGAACAGACTAAGAACCTCAGAGAAAGAACTAAAGTCTTCTAGAAGTACTGGAAGATGTTTTACTAATGCTGCACATGTCATAAATTGAGCTGTAGAAGCCCTGTGAATTATGTTGAAGAACGAGCTATGTTTGGAACTGTGATAACATGCTGTCCAGTGGCAAGGAAAAGAAAGGCACAGGTAGGAATAGCTGGAATGCAGCTGTGTTTGAAACTGGGGCTATTTTGGACTGTACATGCTTTGAGTTCTGCTGAGCCTGTCTTGAAAAAGCAACCCCAAAAAACACCTTTTGAGACAAATTACCTTCCACTCCAGAGGCAGAGACAGGGACAAGAAGTCAAACAGGTCCCAGCTGAGGGACTGCTCTTCTGTACCCTCCCTCAGGCAGGTCCCTACACACCAAACTCGGAGACAATAAAATACATGGTGCATGCAGGAACTACTACTGTCTGTCAGACACATCCCCACTCCAGCACCTTCTATACCACCAGCAAGATGCACCCCAGGGTCCTCAGGGAAGTTTACAGAGGTAATACCCTAAGCATGAAGAGAATGTGAACATCTAACCTCAAGTAGCCTTTCTAAAACTCTATGCTTAGGACTATTGCAAATACAGTTATCCTCATCATTAAAAAAATTAAAAGGTTTTTTTTTTAAATCTAGTTAGCATTGGTGAACTGAGCAGATTTGACCTTAGCCCTTAATACCCTACTAAGCTCCAAAAAGTTTTTGCAAATGGTTCCTGGCTTTTCAGAGAAGTCTTGTTGCAATATATAATATTGCATCCAAGTTTTAAGAAGCCTCCGGCACACATGCCTTGCTTTTTAACCATTATTTTTTCCCGACACAGCAGTTTATTAACCCCTCTACAGATGCTGCATCTTTCAGAGTGTTACCAAGTCTGTCACATCAGTTGCTTCTGACATTGCTGTGTTTAGCTGTTGCTTTTGTGTCAAGATATTCCTGCAGTAATATACTACAATTAAGGAAATAAATAAAGGTTAGCTTATTTTGGGGAGCACCTTTATACTTGTCATGATTCACGATTAAAAGTAGTCAATTGTTTTTTAGGACCTACTTGCACTAAACTGCTCAGGATAAGGAGATTAAGGGTATATTTGGTTACATAGAATGTCTCTTCAATTGCACACATGGAGCTTGTCTTTCAGAGCAGCATCCCCCAAACTTCCAATAATCAAGCTTAAAAAATTAGCTTTGATTTGTAATTAAGTAATTTTAATGGAGCAAGTTTGCTTAGTCATGTAGGTGGAGTTCCCTATTTCTACACAAGTAAACCAGTCTCAGCCTTTTTGTTCTGGCTAGAGAGAACTGACCTCATTTTTCCAGTTCTGTTCTATTTTGGTTCAGCATCATGAGTAGATGCCACTTGTTTCCCAAAATGAGGGATGGGTGGGGAATAAGGATATTGGTTTGTGAAAGATACATTCCACATGAGTGGAGCAACCAAGTTTCCCTTCTCTCCCATTTTAAAATGCCAACTGGATGATTATTCTTGCACCGTTGCATTCATTGCAGGATTACTGGCAAAATGTCTTCAGTTTCTCAAGTCAATCCCCATGGAATTTGCTTAGGCATATTATTCCTATTTAATTCCCGAATTTATTGTACTTTCCAAATTACTCCCTTAAAACAGCTTCTGTCTGTGAAATTCCAGGCTGCTTGTCACCAGACTCTGTTTTGAATACAAGGAAAGAAAATGATGCAGAAGTTCAAAGAAGGCTTTGAAGGTAACATTTTTCTAAGGTTTTTAACATGAAAGACAAGTTGCTGTCATAATAACCTAACTTGGCTATATTTCTGTTTTAAGATGAATGATAGAATGGTATGGGTTGAATAAAACCAGTTTCATCCTCTCTTTGAGTGCATGTAACAGGATGAGTTTCATCAGAACATATAAACAAACGTATTATAGGAACCTGTAATGTGCACAGCCACTCTAAACTTCCCAGTGAAATTTCAGGCATCATAATAAAAAACTGATTGTGTTCAGAGAACTGGCAAGAACCTCAAACCACAACATGTGAAGGGAGAACCAACCAACCTACCTCTTCCTGACACAGCTGCACATCCCTGATTAGTAAAACCAAGAAACCTCTTTCCATGCTCGGGAAAGGGACTGGCACAAACCATCTGGCTATGTGCACCTAATAAAGAAGCAAATAGATTATACATAGAAATAACTGCTTTGAACAGTAGCTTTGTAAGCAGAAATTTGAACTTGCACACTGTTGATTTTCTTGACAGATAAAAGTTGTGGTTTATTTTTTCTATAAAACCTAGGCAACCTTTTCACCCCCCTACTTTTTGTAGCGGGGTTTCAGATGGTCATTATCATGGATGTTCCAATGGACATCTCACAGTACTGACGACAGTTAAATTTAAATTTTAGTAATGGATTTTTAATTTCTACCTTGACTTAATGTATCTAAAAAATAAATTAAAATATTAAACATCCCATCCACAACACAGAAGTTGCTTGCTTTCCTCCTCTCTAACTCATCGACCGAATTGAATGACACTTTGATTTCTAAGACTGCATCCTTGGTTGAGACATTTTCCTTCAAAGGGAGCTCTATCCTTTAAGAATGCTATGCAATACACTTGTTGCACAACTAATCTCAGTTAAGAAAAGGAAAAATCCATAGTAGTTAGCATTAGAAACCGCTGAGCACTTAAAAATCAGTTAATTCAAGCATTATCTTGGCTGCACTTTTACACTACTGTGTTTCAAGAATCCTGATAGCTGGTATGTCTACCACAATAAAAGAAAACAATTAAAAATTACAAATACAATGAAGGTGGAAAGTGATTAACTTATTATCCTCAAAGTACAAAGATTAAAGAGCATTCAAAAGAATTACATACTGATATTGCGTTAATCTTATTCAGGCCCTTCTAAAATCAACAAAAGGAAAAGAAGTGGCCAGCAGACAAAGGAGAGAGAGGCCAGAATCACAGAATATTCTGAGCTGGAAAGGACCCGCAAGGATCATCAAGTCCAGCTCTTAGGCAAATGGCTCATATGTTATTAGCACCATGCTGTAGCCAACTGAGCCAGTCTCAGTGCAGACTTAAAGCTGATTAATGCATCTATAATCCCATTGCTCTAAGTACGTGTCTTCGAGTACTGAGCTCATGTACTTGGTTAAGCCTAAACGGGATGGCATCACCTGGCTGATTCCAGGGCAAATTTCAGACAGCTCAGCAGATTTTTGAAGCTGAACACAAGACAGTCGGCTCATTGAGCAACTCGACATTTGTTGCGTATGTGTTCACTGTACTATTACAGAATTCCTAATCACATCATTACGAAACATGAAAAGCCTAGATACATTTTATCTTTAGGTTTATTATTTCAGAGGCACTTAATGTCTTACATTTATATAGCGCCATTTCCCCCGCCAATACACTTTACAGTATTTACACACAGGAATGTTTCCCACCACCGCTGAAATGCAGCCATCTGACTATTTCCAGTACCATCTTCAAAGCACCAACAATTCAAGACTGAAAGTATTCATCAGTATGTTGTCTACTAAGATAGTTCAGAATTCCATTTCATGAACTTCCAACTTGTGCTATTAAAGAAACATAACTAAAATACAGTATCACAGTGCAATTCTGCAACAGAACTGAGATTTTGATCATTTTCATTAGATTTTTTTACAATCTCTCATTAGATCAAGTCTATCTCAAACACTTTAATGTAAGGCCTTTTAAGAATATAATTCTAAAATACCATTCCTTTTTATATTTTCTTTATAAGCCTCCCTTACAATCAAACACAGAAGAATATTTTTCTTTCCTTCCAGTATATTTAGAAACATCAAGTCCTGGCCCTAAGGAGATACCAGCATCTTCAGTTTCAACAAACTTCATGGCATCTAAAGGCAAACCTATTCCTCCTTGGTTTTGGAGATGGACTTTTTGTTTGCTTGTTGTTAGTTTTAAAAATAAATAGAAGTTTACACAAAATTCTGTTATAACCAGTAAAATTGTAAAGTACAGTTGGGATTGGCTGCTGGGGGCGATGTAAGTGTGCTGTGTATGGTTTTGCTTGTTAGCATTAAAAATACATTAAAGTATTCCAAGTTCATTACTCCACTGCAAAAGACTGCCCTAATCACAAAGATCATAGCAACTTTCTCAGTTTAGAGATTAATTTTTTCTTTGTCTCTCTAAAAGGCTACTAAAACATCCCTTCCAAAGAAGTTGCATTTGTGCTGAGAACTTTCACAAAAAAAAACCCCAAACCAAAAAACTTCCCCACACAACAACTGGCATCCCTACTTTCATGGTTACAATTTCAAGAAAGACTACGACCTCACACACAGCATGCTGCTACCTATGGCATGGCTGATGTGAGAATCTGAACAGAAACAAGAGATTAGTGAAATCAGGCATCTATCTGCCTTCCTGTAAAACAAGCACAAAAATTATTCTGGTACCTTATTCTCTTGAATATGCTATACTTCAGAGAGAAGCTTTTATGATTTTCATTGATGCATTATACGCTGATTCTACTGTGGTCACTAGATTCTTGTACCAGGATTGCTCTTTGCATTTGAGTACTTCGAAAGAATACTGACAGGTAGGGGCAAGAACTATGATAAAAGGAAAAAATATTAACAGGTAGCAATTTCAACATGAAAGAAAATGAAAATGACTAATCGAAATGGGTAAAAATTAACAAACAGCAGTGCATCCAATTACATATCCATTTTATAAAAAGTAGGGGCTTTTTAAAGTCTAAACCCTTGATAAAAGATGCACAAAGTACAGATCTATTACATATTTTATGCATGCCTTCATGTAGTGCATTCCTATATTATATCTTACATGGAACACGAAAAAACTACTAGACCTTCACTGTACAACAGGTAGTGTAATTTTTTTGTTTTAAAGCCTAAACAGCAATTCAGTTTGAATTATACCTTCCTATTCCCTGATCACAAAATACACCTTGCTGCATTTACATTTGTCAAAGTCAAATGACAACCACAGTAATCATTTGTATGGAAAAAACAATTACAGTAAACTGTTGTAAAAGTTTGGTTCCTTTGAGGGGATTTGGAAGCTGGAACAAGAAAACCAGCAAGGACTGGAGATCCTCACAAAACACAGAATCACTGGCAAATAATTGGTATCAGAAATCAAAAAGCATCACGACAATAAGAGAATAAACATGAAGAATGAAAGCATTGTTTCAGGCTTCACAGCCTAGAAGACCAAACAGACAGTACCATTATCACTTGCTTTCAAATTCAGACCTGACAGGTAGCTAAAACTGTAAGATCATCAGATTTTTTTGAAAAGGGAGAAAAGGAAGAACTTGGAAAAAGTAACTGCTGTGTTACAGAACTGAACACAGGACAACAGTCTGCTATTTCACAGATTAACATTTTTGAGCCTGTTATAACCTCTACTGTTTTGAGGAATGACTGGACTTACATTCTTTTCTCTGTTTCTTCTTGTGGGAGTCATTCATTTCTTCAGAGCTAAAAACATTCACGAGCTTGTTTAATACAAGGATCATCACTTCTCTTTCCCTCCCTTTTTTTTTGGTGGGTTGGTCCTTTCCTACCTCAACCTCCTCATGACTCTTCATTACTACAATATTCCTCTGACAGAAAAAGGACAGTTGGGGTGGAGGATGGATGAAGCTTTTGCTAAATTGTGAGAGAATAGCAGCTGAGAGAACTGCAAGGACAGACAGATGTTAAAGTGAATCCAAATCCCAGCAAAGAACAACCTTAATTTTTTTTTTATAACGCCTGAAGGAATTCGTTTTGTCTTTTAGTTTCAGTTCCTCCTTTTTCAGCAAGGGCACATTGGCTACGTCACAAGGCTTGGACAAGGAAAAGGCTCTTTCATTTAACAGGGCACAGATCTGAAGAGGGGACAACGTCCTGCACCATGTGAGATCTCTCTGGAACATGCACAGAACAGAGCAAAAATCCAAGACTGTTTTGCAGGAACAAGAGAGGTAGCAACCCTAATTTTAACAGGGCTTTTCACTGAAGGGAAAGAAGGTCTACAAAAGTCAAATCAGCCGATTTCAAATGATTTGCATCCCAGGATGAATCAGGTTACACTAATTTAAGCCCAATTTAATTTAGGCAGGTTTTTAAACCACAAGAATAAGGACATTCTTAGTACGTATCAATAATTAAACCAACATATACACAATTAGCAATATCCTACATAATAGTAAATGCTTAACAAGCTGAGTAATTTTATGGTACATTGTCTGACATTCTACACACTTCCTGTAATCATCAGTCTCTGTAGCAGTTCAGTTCATGACTTTAAGATCCAAATTCAACTGTGTCTTCAGTTATTTTCTTGAACTCATAGTTTCCTCTGCCATCCATATGCAAGTAGAACTGAAAAAAACCAACATGTTATTAACCACCTAAAACTTACCAGGTCTATAAAGACCTAAGTAAATTATATTTTGAAGTAGTTTTAAAAATCTTTAAAAGTAATTTTAAAAGTTTTAGCAAAATCTTAAACTCAGCTAACCAGACGGTAAGCTGCTCCCACCTTACACTTTATTAAATCCAACTGCCTCTGTAAAAATGTTAAACTGTATTTTTGCATATCATATATCAGTCTGCTAACAGCCACATCTAGACTTAACACTGTTCTCTTGGGTTTTGTGACAATATACTTAGGGTACACATTCATCCCTGTGTATAAATTGAGTCTTTTTACCCACATGTACAGTCTGTCTGCATAAAAAGAACAGTAAAATCTTTGTTTGCCATAAAAAAAGTCCATGTATTAGAGACCTTTTTTTAAAAGCACAAATGTATTAGATATAATGAAAGCAAAAAACTCCATGCTGTTTATTGGATTCTAGTTTAAGGATTTTTTTGAGTCTAAGAAAGAAGACTTAAGCATCTAACATGCCTCTCATATTCTATAGATACATATAAAAGCTTTGGATAGCATTCCTTCATAACTAAAAGCATAAGAATATATCAAATAGTGAAACAGGATTATGGAAAGTAAAACCTTAAAAAAAAAACAAACAGAACATGACTTATTAGGATGTAAAATGACAACACCTTGAATCACAAAGTCAATTTCATCAACTCAGTCAACAAAACCCACAAATATTCTTAATAAAGCAAAGCCTACATACATCATGATGTTTCCAAAGTGACTTCCTGTGGGAAACAGTGAAGAGAGTGATGCCAACCTATAAGATGAAAACACCCACAAAACAGTTAATTCTTCTCATGGGTTAGGTGTCATTTATTTTTCAGTATTATATCAGATGAAGAAGACCTTAAATTCATAACCACAAACTTTCACACTATTATTAACTATACATATATATAGCTTTTAATACAAGATTTTGCAGGGGGGAGAAAAAGCAATCAGGAGGGATTTATAATTTTTAACTGATTTCACCATTCTTTTGCTCCTAAAGGTTTGTTGAACATAGAATGAGCTGAGTAAAAGAGGCAAGGCAGGAGGCAGGTAAAACAATAAAGCTGGTGAATAAAGGAATTCTAACAACAAAAAAAATCCCAAACCCACAAAAGCTGTAATGAATCATAAACTTAGAGTGACAATTTAAACTGAATAACTATCCTTTGTTTCCTTTCAACTCAGTCAACTATTCATTCCCAACACTAGCAGCAAGGACAAAATTACTCTGATGATAAAGCAAGGTAACACTTCTTCTTTCTGCAAGGACAGCCTAACCAGGAATTCTCTTTTTCAGTAACATGCATTAGCCACTTGGCAAGTACAAATGAATATTCACGTTACTAGAAGAAGTAGTATATGGAAAACAGACTTCAAAAATTGTCAGGGTATTGATACCAATGTGGTAAAATCAGTTGATGAAATAATGCTCCCTCTTCTGTGGAGTCCTCACCTAATGTCCATTCACTACTACAGGGGCTCCTTAAGTTTGAAGCATGTATTTCAGCACAGCTTTGCTCCATTTTCATTCTAGAATACTGCTATATACTCAATATATACTCAATAACTAACAGTTCAAGCCCATTCTTTCCCAGACTAGGGTATGAAATTGAATCTTATTGATTTCACAAGGCATTACAGACAATCTGAAATGGTGAGTTTAAGAGGAAAAGGAAACACAAAGCTATATTTAATATCACCATATTTTCCTAGAGTGCTTGACTTTTCATATCTCCAAATAGATGGAAATACTAACTTCCAGCCTTTCACTTCTTTACCATGGCCAAAAGAAGCCTTTTGAACAAGAAAACATTCTATAATTTTAGATTATTTCATCTTCACTTGACATTCTAAGACTCCATCTGGAAAAGTAAGGTTACTTAGCAGTTAGCAAGAATTCTCTACATATGATTTGGGCTAAATGACTACAAAACAATTACGGAATTCTAGTGTGCCCCTCTAAGCTTTTTTTCAGACTTTTTTTTTTTTTTTTTTAATTTTTAGTCTGCACTAGGCATAAGGAAGAGTCAACCTTGTATCATTTTAGTGCTTCTTGTGCTTCTTGTTAATGTACAAAGAGATAATTCCAGAAACAAAGAGCTCACCTTTCGGCAATGGCTGTAAATGTAGCCCTCTACATCCACACTAACAGCACTGGTGCACTCATCCAGAATTGCAAACTGGGGCTTATGATAGAACAGCCTTGCCATCTGGAATGAAAGCCAAAAAAAAGGTACTGTGGATACAGAATTACCAGCAGTGGTGCAGTGTTAGAAGTTAAATTATGAATTAGTGTCCAAAAACTTACTATGGAAAGTGCATTAAGTTGGTACCCACTGAAACATGAAAATCCAAATGTTGCACATTATCTTACACTTTTTTAATTCAAGAGAGTTATTTCAGAAATTCTGTTTATACAATGAAAGAACAAGACATGGTGAAAGAATGTTTAAAAGCCAGAATTTCCTTCTAAATTTAGAGTACAAACCCCACTATTATCAGTTGTTTTCTCAGTATTTAGGTTTTTCACATGGGGGTTTCTTCTTAGTCAAATATTAATATTTAATAAACAAAAATAGCTTACAGTTCCATTATATTTTTTACTTATGTTCTGCATTTGTTAAGCATTTATGCTTTTGAGACATACTGCCATCCTCTGTTTTTCTCCCCCACTGAGTACATCCATCCAGTCCTGAACACTATCCCAGCCTCCTTCACGTTCCAAGATTTGACCCAGCTGGACATTATCCAAGTACTCCTTCAGCACCTTTTATGGAAACAGGAATGACAAATAAAACTTACATGAACTTAAAAAACAAGTGGTTGAAAAAAGCTATAAAGGATTATACCATAATGTTATCAACACTGGTAAATATTAAAATCCTATTAAATGCCGTGCTTTTCATAGCAGCTTCAGTATTTCTGAATTGGAAGCATTACTCATCCTGAGCAAGACAAAGGGGTAATGAACTAATTATCATTACCTGGTCAGAAATCCCTTTCCTTTTTTGATCTTCCAAAGTATCCGGATATATAACCTGATCTCTGAGCGTTCCAAGAGTCATGTATGGTCTCTGAGATACAGTTAGAACCAAAGAGATATGTCAAATATTTCTACACATAGTCACAGTAGAAAGACAGAGAACACTATTGTCAAGTAAAGTACTTGGTCTCACCTGAGGAACATAGAACAACTTTCCTCTTACAGGTTTTGTTAAACGCCCACCAAACAAAGGCCACAACTGCAAAAGGAAAAAGATTAAAACTTAACAAAAAAGTCCAATTACAACCATGGTTTGCATTCTCCCGTTTGTTTTAAAAAGTTCCCTTACCTCACCAAGAACACGAAACAGGGAGCTCTTCCCACACCCATTTGGCCCACAAATCAGTACATTTGCACCAGATCGAACCTGGAATCACAAAGCCAACGCATAAAATCGTAGTGAGGAAGTGTTGTTGAAAGCTTCTACAAACAATAAGACAATCTGGTATCATCATATGCTTGTACACAACTTTCTGACTTTACGATGAACAATTTCCAGCAATAATTATTTTTTTTCCCCAACTGGTTTAGCACCAACTGCAGCTGGAAGAAAATGCATTTTTAACAATAAAAACTTTTTTTGGGAAAATAGCTCATTGCCTTTTTTTTTTAAACTAACATGATGATTTGTTTGCACTTTTCTTATAAATCAGATGACCTTTGAAGTTATCATCTTCCCTTGAAAATTTTACATCAGTATTGTTTCCTATGATACTAAAAAACTTACCTCAAAGTTAAGGTCTTGAATCAAAACATCTCCATTAGGTGTCACCAATGGAACATGATCAAACCTGTATGTATTGCAAGTTAAAAAAGAAAAAACAAAAAACCACCAGTTGCCTAAAAGAAGCTGATACTGCGTGTTTACTTGAGACATTGAAGGCACAGGGAAAGACTTCAGCAGTACTTCACTCATTCTCCCAGTTTCCAACTATTAACAGCTAAGGAAGTTCTTAAATCAAAAAGGTACCCTAACTTTTAAACATCTACATCTACAGGTTTGGTTTCATGCCCTATATTTGTTTTCTGAATCCTTCTAAGCCTTTGGTCTCCAAAACATCTTGTGGATATAAACCTACATTTAAGGATGCATGTCATTTTAAACCCACTAGTGAAGTGTATCTCATTAGTTCTAGCTCATGCAATGACTGACTTCTCTGCTCACCTCCCCCTTGCCTTTTTTAAAAATGAAAATAATAAAAATAGCTCTATCATCTCTTCTCCCCCTTCCTTCCTATCTGCTTTCGACACTGTCCAGACTGAGATTATTTGATCTCTTAACTGGCTGTATGTTATGCCTTTAAGTAGTAATACTATGTCAATGCTACATTCCTCAGACTGCAAAGAATGAAGGAATTGATCCCTACACAAGTACATCAATGAAATCTCTAAGCATGCAGAATTACAAGCAAGTACTTTGAAAATGAATACAGACTTGCCTCTGATTTTTACAGCTGAATTACATCACGGAATAAAATCCATAACTAACATATTTCTAAAAGGAAACAAGATGGCCTGAGAAGTCATATTCCAAAGGACAGTAGGAAGGTTACCAAAAAACCCAAGTCCAGAAAACAGATTATACCTTCAGCTAATATGAGAGGATAAGGACTGTCTTACAGAATAGAAATGCTGAGTGGATGTGAGGTGGAATTAGTAGTAAATAAACCATAGTACAACAGAACTGCGAATTATAATAATGGGTATTCAAGCCCCTATTAATGGTCGTAGAGAGAAAGACTTAAAAGAAGTCTACATTAAAAATATTGAACTTGTGGGAACTTTGCAAACATACTTGATAAGGTTATCAGTGTTGATAATTTCTCCAGATCCAGGTATCAAAGACAAGGGTTGCTTTTTATCTGCATCTTAAATAAAGAAACAAGTATTAGTGACTGGAATGCTACACTGAAATGCACATATTGCATATTATATCACATCTACCTTTTTCTACTGATATCATAGTACGCTGATATTTGCCACTGTTCAAGTCCTTCAGAACCTGCATTAATTCCGTGATTCGAGCTGTGAAACTAAAAAAAAAAAAGAAATCCATAGAAGCTCTAATGAGCACTCTGTCAAGCTGCTAAAATGACAAAGTTATTCAACCCAGAATAGAAATGGAATGTTTACATTTTAGAGTTGCATTAGGTTGTCTAATATGCATCATATGTACAAGGTCCTTTTCCTCTTTCTGTAATAGCCAAATTTGTCTCCTTACAATGTAAAAAAAAAGGTCTAGTAAATAATACATAATTGATTTAAAACCATTTGACAGGGTTTCAACTAAACATTCAAACTGCATGCTGGTACTATTTAGATGTGAAATTTCTAGTGGACATAATCAGCATCTCTTCAGATATGTTTTCAGCATAAAATGTTTTTAATTGCTGAATTTTTAGCATGCTGCAAGGAACAAAGCATATAAGTTTATTTTAATTCTACAACCAGCTTCTTAAATGAGATGAGAAAGATTCTTACTATTAAGCTTACCCAGCCAATCTTGTCATTTCACGGCCTGCTAGGACTATTCTGCCCAGAGCTTGAGACATTCTCAGTAGCATTCTTCCACTTTGGTAGTAATCCTGGAGTAGAAGAAAGCTTCTTTACGTGGACTAACAAAATTTAAAATCTACAGGTTGTTTTAATTCTGGTCTATTTACCTCCAAAAGTTCTGCATGAGTGCTATTCTGATGGCGAGGATCAGACAGGTTCAAAAATGGACGACTAACAACCAGGTAACCAACCACAGTGGCGAGGTCTGCAGTTTAAGAATAAATATTAAGCTACACATTCATTGAAACAGTAAGAAAAAAGACATTTCTTACGTAAAAAGTTTGTTTTGTTATTTATAGAAATCCATTAGCACTAGACACACACTTACATTTGGCAATGATAGTATCAATGAAACCCATAGAGAACCGGAACAGGATGAAATTATGCAAGTGTTCCACCTGGAAAGTTACAGAAGAAAGAAGTTCAAACTCTATCAGTACATGTTTTATTATCTTTTTTTAGACATTTAGTTCCAAACAGTTATTTTTCAGTACCTCAGATATCTTAATATGCCTCTAAGTGTGGCAAACATTGCACAAGGGTCCTGCGGGCAAAGACTTGCACTCAAGATCAAGCAAACTACACATGAAACCAAAGAGTGAGAACAATAATTGTGGTGGGTGACAAGGAGGTAAGTGGCAAGAGAAAGGCCATTATATCACAAACTTCTGTTCTGCTTATAGCCTACCACCTGATTTTTTAATCTAATGAATCTAGCAACAAAACGACCAAGCCACTACAAGTCAATTTATATGAACACATGTCAAGAATCACCACGACAGAATTAATTAAGTTTTGCTTAAAATGTTTTAAGAGATAAAAGAGGCTTACCAGCTTACGGAAAGTCTTGTGAATAGTCTGTTTTTCTCTCAAGTTTCCATTATAAAAAGCAATTTCCTCACTAAAAAGAAACAAACAAAAATAATGCAACTTCATTTTCTTAAGGACAGTCATTGAAAAAATCAGCCATAAATCATGGGAATACAGCACTTTCAGTTACTTTATGAAATAAGGGTTTGTACTTTTTCACAACAGTAGAACACAGGCTTATTATACCCCACTTAGTCTTGACTGTGGAATATAATGCATATACCAATTACTTTACAATACATAAAGATGCAAACACTTGGCTCAGACCTAATTGCATCACACTTCGCAAGTATATTTTAACACACAAATTCCATTTACCCCACAGTATTGTCACTTATATCTTAGCACCCAAGCAAGTGTGTACCTGTTTGTAATGAGCCGTGAGTTGACGTATCTGTACTCCCCTTCATACTTCTGTTCTATAATAGTCATCTTGCCAATTGGTCTCCTTAAACGTGTAAGGAAAAACCCTGAAATAATCAAGTACGCCATCATGCTAGCTGGACCCTGTGAATATCAAAAAAGAACAAAAGCTTAGATGGTCTCAAATGATAGTATCTGTATCCAAAATGCCCAGAAAACAGGAATCCCTTAATTCTCACCTCCTGTGAGCCTACATTGCCAATTCAATTACATTTGCAATTCCCATCATGTCACCTTCTTTTGTGTTGTAGATACTGCTTTACTAATTTTACTAATTCCCTGTCCCCAGATGCCCTTCCCATTCCAGCCTTCTATTCAGGTTTTTATCACCACCCAGTGTGACCTGTCCCCTACTGTCCTAGCTTATTTCGTTAATAAGTTACTGGTCCCCTCTCATTTCTTCTCCCTCCTTTCTGCCTACTTATTTTTCTTTTCTTATTTGCTAAACTGTCACACAGCAGTCAATATTTCAATCCCATTGTCTGCTTTTATCTATACATATTTCCTGGTTCTCTCAAGCAGTCTTGGATCCTAAGCTTCCACAGACAAATGACAGATGATTAAATACCACTGAAGTGTGGAATGGCATAAACTGCACATAATAACTATTACAGAGAGCAGCACAAAGACATCTGAGACTGGAAAAGTTACCAAGGTTTAGTTAAGCCTTACTGCAAGTCTGTCTCAACAAAATTTGCACCATGTGACCCACAGCTACTCTTTTTCAACTCCTGAACATTCTTGATAATGCATCATTTCACTAAGTTGAAGAATTATTTCTGAAATTACTCAGCTTATTGAGTCTTACAGCTCACCCTTAAATGGAATTCATGCAAGACATAACCAGTCAAAAGGTAATGTACTAAATGGGATTCCCAAAGAAATGCTAGAAGAAAATAAAGAACTTTCTTGGTTCTTCAAATTGTTGATCAAATGCCTAAAAATACTGGTTTTTATTTTGCTTGCCTCAAAATAAAGGGCGCTAAAGCACACAGAACATTAAGTGTTAATGCATATTTTCAGTATATCCCTTCAAATAACGTATGAATCTACAATTACCACCTAGACTTTTACTCAGATTCCAAACAGGTACAAGGCTATAACCAAAGAATGGAAAGTGTGCTTATAATTCTAAAAAACCCACTCAATTTACCTGTGCTCCTATTGCACTTGTTAGCTTGAAGATGTACAAAACTATATCCAAGAAGGGCTGTAAGAGAAGCATAGAAAAAAAGCCTTAGAACACAAACACAAAACTAATATAAAAAGGTCCAGAAGCCATGTACCACCCCAAGAACAGTGACAGCTCTGTATTAAAGTACTGGCTAGCCTATTATACAAACTAAAAGCTAAGACAAAAGGAATCTCAGCCACATGACTTTTTCCTGAAAACATTCGCTCAAGGATTGAATATAAAAACATCATGACCTTCAAATAAATACATACCATATAAAAAGAGTACTTTGCTATTTTAGGTCTGTAATGCCACTCTGCTCACTTATCAGAGGTGGACTAGAACACATGATAATTTAACTGAAGTAATTATGAGAAATACTGAATGAAAAGATAATGCCATATATGTACCTGATAGAAGGAACAACCCCATGTTCTATAACCTCCATCTCAAAGTCAGAACAGCTGAACTACAGGTTTTGTAGTCAGAAGTTTTTGAACAAAGTAACTTGTAGTTTACTTATACTCAGCTTGTATGAAACCCATAGCATCAAAAAAATGTAGTCTAAAAATGTCAACAGTACTCTCATTCACTACCCAATCCCCTTAAAATTTACACCAGAAATAGGGAAAAGCTTATTCAACTACACCTCCCTACACAAAATAATATTCATATGTAACTGAGAGCTAGCCATTGCTTTTCTTCTGAAAACTATCTACTGAGAGAGCAAATTTATCACTGTTCATCTGCAAAGGAATGCAGTAAGTTCTTTAAAAGAAAATTTAATACAAAATGTAACAACTCACAACAGTGCCTTTGGTTATGAAAGCCACGAAGAGTGTGAAACAATACAACATCATAAAAAATTTTTTATTACCATACTCCAAGCAATCCACATACAAATGCACATACTTGATTTGAGCTGACACCCCCATCCTAAATGTCTACAGCTACTACTCAAAGTTCTCTCTTAAAAGACTTACCTTGCTAAGGTTTGAGTACAGGTCCACTACACTGTTACAGAATTTTTCCACATCCTGTGTAAGGAGTTGATCTGGATTAGCTATTCTGTTGTCCAGATTTCCCATTTTGTAGTATGTATAAGCTCTGAAACAAAATAATAGCTAAGTGGCAGAAAAAAAAAATCATTACCTGGGATCTGGAATAACTGGAATGCCCTTGCTTCATACAACTGAGATGCAAAGTAGTGCAAACATTAAATTACTGTATGGAATCAACATAGCTTGTGCTTCTGCCTGACTAAATCCACCTTAAATCCTGCAGGATCGCTTAGGTATTTAAGCTCCAGGATGTCTTAGCTGAAGCTCAGGCTCACACTACTATTGAACTTAGTTATAAAACCCTCACAAACACTGTTTCAGCACATCTGACAACCAAAATTTAGTGCAGAAGGACAGAAGGAGCTACTCAAGCTCATGCATCCAATTCAGCCTTCACCACATGAAGGCAACTGAAGTACTTTGGAATCTAACCCACTCATGGAAGCAGTACAGTGCATTTTTTTCCCCAATTGAGCCAACTTTGCTGTCTTTGTATCTATGCCACATACAACCTACACAAGCCACTCATCCTCAAGTGCAAGTTAATTGCAACCAAAAGCCTTTTCTGAGCAGCATACTTAACCAATTAAGCCCCCTGAAACCTTCTTCTGTGTACTTAAAATGATTTGAATCAACTTTTAAAAACTGTAGACAAGGTGTTACTTACTTAAGATATTCCTCATAGAGGTATCTGGTAAGTCTTACTCGGAAGCAAAGTTTCAGTTCATTTAGACCATACTTCAGGAAGTTATTCACTAAAGAGATCTAAAGTAAGAGACAGTAATAGTTAGCTAACAAGATTAAATATACTTCGATCAGTTTGCAGCATAAACTGTGTAAACACTTTAAAACAGATTAATTCCCCCTAAAAATCATTAATGCCATAAATACACCTAAGACTAATCATACAATGTCTACAGGACCACTGCTTAGGTTTCTAAGTCTACAGTTCCCAGTGGAACTCACCATTTAAGATAAAATTATGTTCCTATTGTGTATTTTCAGCTCTTCTGATAAACTCTAGAAAAGAGCCACCACTTGACAACCACTCCCTTAAATGTGTCAACTAGTTTTAAAATTTATTGCAAATCAGGTAGCAACAATTATTTCTATCTGGTGCAGATCAGAAATGTCAACAAGCTGAAGGAAAGTTAAAAGCATGGAAGAATTCATAACAAATCTGCGAAAAATGTAAGAAATATAAAAATCAGGTCTAAAAAAAATCCTCGTTGTCAATGGTGCCAGAAGAATCCCAAACCTATAGTCAAAATTGCCATCAACAAAACTAACCTGAAAACCTAAACATATCTGTCTAAACAATAGTTCCAACCAATTAGGAAATATGTCTTCCACACACTGGAGCCAGAAAATTAAATGTGTTTTAATACAGACCTCCATGTAAAACAACTAATTTCCATAGGTTTTAAGATACTCCTTTGAGCTCCTTTCCTCAAATTCTTAATTTACATTTAAAATATGTTTTACTAAAAGGTGAGCATAAGAAGAGCACTTACAGCAGGCATTGCAGCAATGAAGTTGAACAAGTATTTCTTGAAATCTTTTCTGCTGCGGCCAATGATAGCACTGTAAATGACCACCAGCTAAGAGTCAGTTAAGAAAAAACACAGCATAAACTTGCATGTCTTAACTGGGTAAATTCTCAGGGGACCACACTGAGGAAAAATAATTATCATGGAAACCTGTAGCATCAGCTGTAAGATCCAGTCTGACACCCTCGTGTAAGCTAAGCCGCAAGTGGCAGACTGAGCAGTTATCTCCTGTCTGCTCCTCTGTAACTGCCCACATTAAGGGCTCAGCAATTCACATCACAGAATACCAGTTCTTCCCCTTCTCTGTTTCACAGATTCTCACAAGAGAAACAAAGCAGTTCTTCCATTCTACAAAGCACTAAATGTCTCTCCTCAAACACAGTATCATTTTGAATTCACAGTTCTAAGCACATTCTGACTTGCTTCAATTAGCAACAAGACCAGCAAGAATAATCAGAGGTCTAAAAACCACTTTCTAACACAGTAAGACTGAAAGCATTGTTTTTATCAATCTAAAGAGCAAACAGCTCAGTGGGAAGAAATAAAAGCCCTAATATCCACACAACATGTCTAAGTCTAAGACATAAAACCACTATTCTGAAGTACCTTCTTGGACATTCAGAGTCTTCAGTGTAAAAATGTTACCAAATTAATATTTATTAAACAGTTTAAAAATATTAATTTAATAAAATAATTTTACTGATGAACAAAAATAATTCAATAAATAAATTTTAATTTTTATTTACCAAAATATAGTGGTGCCTCCCCAAATTGCAACTACACCAGTTTCCCAACTGTTTTAAACAAGCAAGCTATAAAATGTCTGAATACATATTCTGATAGACGACTTCCCCTGTTAAACACAAGAGAGAATGTTTAAAAATAACAAATGTGTAGGTACCTTTCAATGACTGTTCCATTTTGAATCATCCAAATATCACAGTAAGTGCGGACTACCAGCATCACAGCAATAAGCAGCAAATAACCTGTCTAGTACAACCATAGAAGTGCAACAGTTAAACAATGGATAAAATTCACCATTTGTTTCCAGTAAGTCATCCAACTGTATCTAACAGAAAAGTATTACCCTGCTGCCCTAGCTAATGTAATATTTGCCTACTTCGCGGGAAACACATTAGCATACAATTCTTTTAATAAAGTACTGACTACGTTTTTAAGGTGAAAGTTTGCCTTTTAAAAGCTGTATTTGGTTGATATACACAGTGGACACACATTATAAGATGGAGGATTGCAGGAATAAAGAAGTTACTGCTATTCTGAGATGCCTTTCTGCCATAAGGTTACAAGAGACCTCTTGAACATCATCTACTTCAACTCCCCACTCAAAAAAGGGCCACCAGTAACCAGTCAGACCAACAGTCCAGCCAGTTTTCCATTCAGTTCACTGTCCACTCATCCAGCCAATTCAGTTTGGCTATTACAGTATTAAGGGAGACCTGATATCAGTGTATTCAACAACCTCTGTTCTTCCCTTATCCACACAGACAGTTTTCTCATCACTGAAAGCAATCAGGTTAGTAAGGCATGATCTGCCATTGGTAAATACAGGCTGTTTGCAATCACTTTTTTGTCCCTTGTGTGGCCGGAGTTAGCTTACAAGAAGTTTTGCTCACAGTCTTGCCAGGAATATGGTGAGGCTGACCATCCTGCAGCTTCCAGTAAACTTGTTTTCAAATATGGGAGCAATGTTAGGGTATTTTTGGGATTATCAGTAACCTCTTCTAATGGCCATGACCTTTTGAAGTTGATGAAGGCCAGCTCTGTGAGCACTCTCACAGGCATTTCCAACCATGCTTCTACCTTCTACGTACCTCCTTTTTTGTAGTTGGGCTGTTGAAGGTCCCTGCTCACGCAGGCTAAGCTGGCTGCCATGCTTGCTCTACACTCTGTACATTGGAATTCACTGCTCTTGTGCCTCATGTGTGTCGAAGTTATTACAGTTCATTGCTTAAGTTCTGAGCTCAACTAATGCTTTGGGTTCGTTTGGTTTTTTTTTAAAGCGTCCTGGAAAGCATGAGAAAGATGGAGGCACTGATTTCTACACTGCATAGCTTTCCTGAAATGATGCTGAGAGACTTTTTGACAAATCCATTTTCTAATAAGGCTTGGCCTAGATATTAATTATTAAATCAAAATAATGAATGACTTGCATCCTAATTAAAGATAGGAAGCATTTGCACACAGAAGTGTACTGACTTGCATCAAACAAGACAAACCCAGACGCCCTTTTAAAAGTTATGCTACAACAGTAGTTATCAGCTGACAGTAAATGGCTTATCTTGTAATTGAAACCAGAACTTTTAGTGATATAACAACTGAAAATAATGTAGACTTTTATATTAACATGTTGCTATTTTAAAATGCATAGCACAATTTAGTCCTATTTTAGTAACGTATATGCAGGTGTTTAAATTCTGATATAATTTCAAAAGAAACTTGACTCCAGCTTTATTTATTTATTTATTACTGCAGGCAATGCTTACCTCTTTGCAAAGTGGTCTAGGGACCATTATTTTCAGGATTCGACATATTCGTGCAATAAACACTCTGTCCACCATTGCTCGCTCCTTCTTTCCCTCTTTCTGCTGCACACAGAACAAAACAAGAAAAGTGAGATTTTTTTTTATTACTGAACTATTGATGTGATATTTTCCCTACCCAAGTTATTTACAGCTACCTTCCTTCTGCAGAACTTGCAATATTTCCCTCCAACTTAAGACTCGTTCAGACAACTTAAATAAAGAATTGAGAGCTATCAAACAAACTGCAATAGGAAGTAGCTGCTATGATATAAAATACTTTCTATTTCAAATCTGCGTTTAAGATGATATTCAAACAATGCAGATCTCAGCACTGAAGTACATCCAAGTGCAACCTGTAATGCAAACATCTCTTAACGCTGCTTGTCTCTAAAAGACACCATCAGCCAATATTTTTAAAGATGCCTTCCATTATTTGTCTAGACAATCAATGGTTTAAACTCTCTGACTGTACAGCTCAAACTTGCTTCAAGTGAAACCACAACTTTTTATTCCTTTACTTCTACAAAATGGTGCAACACACTCCTACTTAGCTGTATCCACTAGACTTAAAAATCCTCCTGTACCCAAACACCTTTTATTTGGGTCAGTTTCATTTGTTCACTCCATGTAACCCTATCTTCTGTCCTGACTAACCTGATTACTTTTTGAACGCTAATGGTCCAGGTTTCTTTTCTTTCACATAAGGATGTGATAGAAGAATTCAGTCCTGAAAGCAGACCAAAAGGGCACATGTGTACTTTGAACAAGTCTTATCTAATCAAAATAATCTTGCTAAATTTGCTACCCAAGGTTCATGTGAAGCATGCTATCAATGCCCATATCAATATTACAAAGCAGACAGGAAACCTAAAAGAGAAAAGATCCACTCTGAATGCTCTGTGAAGAAGCCTACACCTGTTTATCATAGCACAAAGTCAACAATAGTCCCATCCTTTTCAAAAGTCTATGTGAACACAAACTATGAATAAAAATCCCAGCCTAATAGGATGCTATGCAGTAGGTGATTACAACACTTTAATTAAAAATTATTTACACAAAAATCCAAGCAAACAACTAAGACTACTGTTCAGTCCTAATGAAGCATGATCCTACATACATTCTTGCCTTCCTGTAATAGAAATTACTAACACAATATCTGATGGCTACATTTCTAAATGACTAAATAGATTATATGAGTTGAACCTATTCTTCCCCTCCATTCAGCCTTTCCCCATTTCTATAGCTGTGTTGCACTTATATTCATTCCAGCATCTTCTTGCC
Organism: Dicrurus megarhynchus; assembly: GCA_013399195.1. Classification (NCBI taxonomy): domain Eukaryota; kingdom Metazoa; phylum Chordata; class Aves; order Passeriformes; family Dicruridae; genus Dicrurus; species Dicrurus megarhynchus. The sequence goes on along the minus strand of VXAD01011628.1, from coordinate 10,675 downwards.
CATAAATTTTTTTCCCTTCGACTGTTAATCCCATTCAGCATAACTGTATCCAAGATGGGTAAGAATAAGAGAAAGCTAGTTAAGGTTTTTACAAATAGGTATACCTATGCAAAAGACGAGTGTTTATGGTAAATAATACAGTCAAGGTGTGGTTAGAAGCTAACATGATGTTTGCATACGCCTTTCTATTTATCCAGTGCAAGCCTTTTTTTAAAGTTTTCAGCAAAGATGAAAGTACATGGAATCTATTCATACCATTGTAACACCAGAATCACAGACTCTGCCTTTTGGTCTGTCATATTTTATTTGAATATGAAACAAAAACCTTAGCTTAAAGGGATTTAGTATATCCCTTTCAAACAAATGAATTAACAGACACAGATCAGGGAAATGCCAAACCTCCTACCAGATGTTTGAAGTAGTTTTTAGAAACTGTCAGACTCAACATCTTGTTCCATACTTTTTTCTTTTAAATAAAAAACAAATACAAGTTATACCAAATCTACACACAGCTGTTTGTTTCTATGCATACAGAAAAACTAGTCCTTACAAATTCATAGGGCACTAAGAGGTAAAAAAGGACATTGTGTACATGAGGCATCCATCATTATGGAATCAAACTTCAGCCTCTTGTGATTAACCTCATTCTTCTATTTGTTTCACCAATGCAAGTCTGAAAGTATCATTCAAACCATATTTGCACCATATCCAAAATTAAACTACAGTGATAGGACTTTAAGTTAAAAAAAATCAGATTTATTTAAAATTATTAAAGAATATTTGACATGAAGAAATAATTACCTCATTATTCTGCAATGCTTGTTTTCCACCTCTTTTACTGCAAAGAGAAGAAAAAAAAGTATTTTATTTGTTATTAACACATTTTTCTTTGTCTTGATCTCTACACACAAAAGACAGAAAGGAAATCTTGGGATTATATTCCTATCTATTTCTTTCAAAGCAATACAGTGTCTTCAGCAGGGCTACCCTTTATGTCAGACCTATGTACTGCTTTTATACAATTTCAGTGAAACCCTACTCATTCCAGCAACCACCAGTTTCATGTAGGGAAACCAAGTCTCACTCTTTTCATCTCCAAGTTCTGCTTTACCTTGGCTCTGTATCATGAACTCCATGAACTCTGTATCATGAAACTCCACGTGTTTTTCTGTTTCTCACACATACTTTACAAGCACAGCTACATGGTTCCACTGACCACAAATGAAAACTACAGGAATGCAGATTCAGCAATCCAAGCAACCCAGCTTTGATGTTTCACACTATCTACATAAGCCAACCAGATTTGTTTTGCATTGTATTTGACTTCAAAATAACACATTTTACCACACAGAGAGATTATTTGTTTATAAACATGTGCTGCGGGGTGGGGGGAATCCAGCTCCTGTGAAATCAAGTTCCTGCAAAGATGTCCATTGAAAGAGGAGCTAGTTTTTAATCTATTTTCCTTCCCCTGCATTTAACAGAACAGTTAGTAGAAACATATTTATCAACTGGTGCTAAACAAACATTCGAAAGCACAATGCTATTCTTTCGCCTCTACTTTTAAGAAAGACCAGCTGACGTGTAAGACAGTTATTGTTTATCTTTCTTCCTTTTGGAACACTCAAGCATCAGATGAGCACATGAAGCTGTTGGGAGAGTTTATGTTGTTTAAAAGTGGCCACTAACCTTATACAACTGCACCTTTCTTAACCATGATATTAAAACACTGAGAGCAGGCTGCCTTAAAACTACAACATTCATACACTTTGAAGGCGGAACCTAGGACACTACAAGGAAGCAGCAACTATGACAGGCACTGCTCCTTTGGCCTACAGCACCAAAACAGGAGCAGACTGCCACACAACCAGCTATCCCACAACTTCATCAACAGCATCATTTGGCACTTGTGCTTTAAAGCTCTGCGAAGAAAATATCTGGAATGAAACCATGCCTATTTTAATTTATGATGATTAGAAAGATCTATGAATGTCACTGACCAATGAAAAGAAATAACCTAATAACTATGAAAGGAAGAGGCAAGGTAACAGAGGAATATGAGAAAAGAAGGGAAAGATGAGACCATGAAAGCAAGAAGGGAGATCCACCAGTTTAGCAAGAACTTAATTAAAGGTAACCGAGACGGAAGCCTGAGAGAAGATAAAATCTTGTAAGACTACTTGTGCAAAAGACAAAACAAAGAGCATGACGGGCAGCAGAGGCCAGACTGGGGGAGAAATAACTTAATGAAAGTTCAGAAGAGATATAACATTTAATCAGGCTGTGATGGAAGTACATCTGTGGAAATCCTAACAGGGTGCAAAGTCTAAGAAACAATATACTTGGAGACCACATCCTGGTGATACAAGAGCAATGTATTTCTGGTACAAGAAACTTCTCAATACATCTTGTAATTTCTCAAAGTCGAAAACATTGACCTATATTTTTAAAACTTGAATATGGATCGGTCCAATCACATTTGGTTTGGCAGTAGGAGGAAAGTAGTAGTCTTAAGCATGAATAAGTAGTTATCAAACTACGTGGTTATTTCTCTAGATGATTCATGACTTGCCATAATGTAAGATGAAAGCATGCTGCTCTTCCAGACATGCTGTAATAATTCCTATAAGCTTTGCTGCTTGAAGTTCTGCCAATGTTTGAAGTCACAACACTCATAATACACAACTATTTCAGCTTTAAAAGGATCTGAAGTGAATATATTAATAGAGTAATCTATTAGGAAGATAAGGGTTGGAATTATTCTGGCAGTTAGTTGAGTATCTTTGATGTATTTATTGATACATTTTTCCTACAGTAGCTGTTGAGAGAAATTGAGCAGCTGAAATTACTGACTGAGCTGAAACTGTTTATCCATTAGAGAGAAAGGAGGATTGCGCGGAAATCAAGATTTTACATTTAATTATGAACTCACACTTAATTAGAATTTATATTTATAAAGTTTAAGATAAAATTTAAGCATTTGTAAATTTAAAATCTAATGAAAGGAGCTTTAACAGTGTTTTGTTCTCTTTTTACTAAAAAAATTTGTGCAAGCTCAAAACAAGACTAATACTTCAAGAAGAATGGATACAATCATACATGAAGTCCAGAAGCAAAAAAAAAAATCAAATGTGCCTACATAGCTCTCATTTTATTTGCAAATAAAGACTGTGCCATAGTTCTGCCTGGAATAAAACCTTTTCAGTCCAATACCTACTGGCATTACTCCAGACTCCATTGTACTACAGTAGAACTTTTTTGTGAGAATGGTGGTTGCATCCTCAATGAATTGAAAGACTAAATAACATCCTCAATTAGTCAGCAAGAATACAGCAAGACTATCTGGTTACAGCAGAGAGCTCTAACACTTGGAATAGATTCAAGCTCTCCATTATTCCAGACCTCTCATTTATGGAATGCTGGAGCATCACAGGCCTCGGTGGAGGAAGGTAAGTGCTACATGCTGGCCAAATTCTCTACTGAAAATAACGCCCCTGCCATAGAGGCCATTGTTCCTTTGTGTCCTCATAGACAAGGAGGGGTGGCGATGAAAAGGTTTTTGAAAAGGGTTATCCAGACAATACACAGAAAAAATATATGAAAAAATACAAGAAAAAATACAGTAGTAAACCATTCCTAATAGCGAATCAAAAACTGTGGAATTTGTCACCATATATTTTCAAGATCTAACTGCACAAAGCCCTCAACAAACCAGTCTGAATTCAATGTGTAAAATATTTTTAAGAACAAAGAGTCTAGAGGTATAACAGAACATACATCACCTGAGGAAGTTTCAGGAAAAGCAGCATCTCAGATGTAGCCTGCTACACATTATTTACTGCACAGGGCTTTTACAGCAAACATAGATATAAAAAGCAGAGAAAGGTATCAGCAGTACCTGGGATGACACAACTACACCAAATTTGCCCTTCATACATGCATGGTAACTGAATAGCAACTCTCTAAAGAGAAGTAAACAGGCAAGTAATTACTCAATAGACAGTAGGCAATAGAACAAAACACCTTTCTCCTACACGGAAAGGAGAAACATGAGAAACATGATTAGCCCAAACCAGCAAGACGTTTTAAAGAAAGTAATAGTTTCAGGACTCTGTACAGGCATTTGACAGCTGATCCAACTTCAAGGGCAGTAGTGTAGCACTGTGGGGAGGGAGAAAACATGCAATTCCAGTCTCCGAATAAGTAGTGGTCAGACCACTCAGTCTTTTGACTCTATTTACATACTAGTGAGGCTGTCCTCTCTAAAGAAACATGCAATGATACTGGTTACTCAAACAGAATCATTCTCAACTCTACTGAAGAGGAAAGTGATTTGAGAAACTGTGAAAAGCCTTCAAGAGGCCTGAGTCGACTTACTGAAAGGTCTCAGGCATACTAGTTCTGTGGTATTTACTAGCAGACAGGAAAAAGTTAAAGGATTTCTGTCTTTATAAATACCTTTCTCCATCCAGAACAAAGTTCAGAGGAAGCAATCTACACTGAGCTAAGCATAACAGGGAATTGCATATGAAAAGAGTGATAAGCAAGACTTACTGTTTAATGACGTGATGAGGAGATAAGGGCTTTAAAATGTTACATTGTCCTTAACTGAAAAAAACCCTACAACTTTCAGGTCATGCTACCTTCCTTCTGTAGAGTTAGGATGACTTGCTTCTGCTTAACACTGTGCAAAGAAAGAATATCTGGTTTAGGATTAAGTGTAGCATTTCAAAGAGTTGTTACATCTAGGCAACCTTTGTATCCTGCAGCCTTACATGCTGGAATGGCACTGTGCAGTTTTCACAGCTTCAAAAAAATCACACAAGATAAACAATTTTGCAATAGTTCATGATTATCTGTGCAGTTTTCAGGTTAGTTTTGGAGTCAAGATATTACTGAGACACTGTAAAGACAATAGAGTTCAAATGACTAAAGATGCAATGCAACAGTGTGAAGAAATAACAACTATAGTGAGAAAGTCTGTTGTAGCTCACTGGCAGGCAGAGTTTCATAGTGCATACCCCACACAGAGGGGTAGAGAGCAACAGTGCAGTTATTTCAGGTCAAGGGCAGCAACCTTACTCAGAAGCCTGGGCACAGTCCAAAAGCATGCCCATTTACACAGTACACTCCGAGCACACACAGAAACCAAGAACACGACTTTCTTGGCTCTAGATTGGTGGCTAGTTGAAGCATAACCAAAAATAATGTGAGGGGAATGTATTCAGGCAAGCAAGAAGGGGACTCTGAGAAGGTCACAGTGAGCCATGTCACTGCAAGCAGGAGCTCTGCATTGCTAAAGCTCAAAAAGTTTCTACAAACCTTTGAGAAGAAGATAACAAAGCAGAACTACTGGAGAGGAAATTCTAAGTTTTGGTAGAAGAATGCATCTCAATAACATAGCTTACATATAAGAAAAACCTTAGTGCTATTAATTTTTTCATAAGCTGTGCTCGGGCCTGAGCTGTGACTGCAGATCTCGCTCATGGATAACAGTGGAAAAAGATTTCTAGCTAGTTTCCTAAAAAATGAAGAAAAAAAAAAAGTTTTACACTGTTGCACACACACTAGACCTTGCCTTAGACAGAAGGCATTTTATGCAACTTTATTAAGAGAGAAACCACTAATTAGCTAGCCAGGCTCCAAACAAAGGCAGTCTAAATGCTAGGATTAGGGCTGAGTCATCTGGTTTCTCCTGTCTCCATACCCTCCAGCTGAAGACAGGTTTTCTAAGCCCCAGGCAGGTTTTTGTACAAGATTGGATTTTCAATGTATTCTAGTAATTGTATCTGTATATTTTGTCTTTTTTTTTTCCCCTCAATGCTAATGCACTTACCGCAAGCAGCAGAGTGGACAGTCACAATCACATCCTGGATAAACTTACTTCAATGTAGTTAGCATGAAGTTGGTTTTGGTTTTAACACCCGCTACCTTTTCTCCAAGTAATACAGGTTCCCTTTAAGGCTTTTACATATATGAAAGCAGTCTATTAATCTGCAGCAATATAATTTCACCCTTCCTGTCAAACAGCCATGACTCAACTAGAACAGGCCCCTCCATGTGAAGTACACTGGCAAAGCCCTTCCAAATATCTTCAGAATCTAAAGAAATTACACAAACTAACAAGACAGAAGAACATCCTAAATATACACAAACGGAATAAAAATACACCATCTGTTTCAAGTTATAACTACCATTTGCTGTATTTAAACTCCTGCGTTATGTTTGAAAGCGCCTCCAACCATTTGGACATGTGTCTGTCACCTCTGATTGCACTCATGTCAATCACTGTCAAACTGCACATTCACAGGCTGTGCAGCCATAAGCAGTGACATCTACTGAGTGAGTGACATGTGCTGCCACTCTGTCAGCAGACAATGGCTGAGGAGCCCAGTGACAGGCAGGAGCATAGGTTATGTGTCACTCGAGACGAACCGTGCAAAACCCTGTTTGATATACACTGTCTACAACTCGACCTGTCTCCCCTCAATGAGCCTTCCCCCTCACTTTAGGCTTGCCTAACCTCTAAGGCCCCAAGCATGCACTATTCTTGCTTTATTCATTTTTTTTCTCGCAGGAGGGATGCCACCACATAGGTTTCAGAAGTTCAGTTTATACTAAATTGTGTCCACATCCTAGCATCTTCTTGGATTCTAATGTACACAGCTAAGTGATAGGAAAGGCCAGTGTGTCTAGGAGCAGATTCTAAAATATTTTTTGTCACCTTCCCACACATTATAAATGCTTTCCTATTACTCCAAACTGTTTATTCCTTTTCCCCAATCTTGTAGTTCCAAACTCTAACCCTAATTACCTTCTATTACCTCGTTCAGTCCCTCCTTACCGCAGAAAGTTGTATGAGTTAAATACCTTCTTTCTGAAAGTAAGCCAAGCTCATTCTCTACGTGTGTAAGTACTTTATTATAAACTACATGGATACTCAGGAAAAATTCTTATTAGAGGGATAATGAAAAATATCGAGCTCCTTTATGTAACACCCCTTAAGGTTTTAATTCTGAAGCAATCAAATCTTAAGCAAATATTCTGTTGCTTCTTGTTTGAGGCAGGCTTAGGGAAAGAGAATAAACAGGCTTTTTTTCTGCATTCTATACCTAGGATAACGTAGTTTCTCAAAGAACTTCTTATGACTCTAAAAAACCCAAATACTACAACTGAAGTCATAATTGCATTTAAATATAACAACTTCCCCCCTCCCAAGAAGATATGAAGCTTTAGTAAGGAAACAGACTTTTTGAGAGCAACTTGGAAAAAGAACCAATGTATTTTTCTCCATGCTTTACTCCAAGGAAGTAAGATGGAAAACTAACAAGTTACTATACGCAAACAGTTCTATATCACTCTACTTTGGAAGATTTCAGAACATTGTGGTAAAAATGCATTGTAAATTGCAAGTGACACCACCTCTCAGTTCTGTAAAATCAATGAGCAGTGTAATACCTCTTGCAGAACAACATCTGTGACTAATCCAGGCAGTACTAATTAAGTGATCTTTGACCTACTAAGGCAGGTTGGCATAACACACACAGCTTATTTATTCATACATTACTACTTGATATGAGTTGCACTGGACCTTGCCCCTATTGTTTGACAGCAGAAAAATAGGTAAAAGTTGCTACTTCTCCTTCCTGCTATCATGCCTATAACTGGTTATTCTATATAAAAACAAACACATACAACATGAACAGCCTGTCACATAGCCTTCTTGTCACACATTCAAACACATTTGATTTGCTAAAAGAAGATTTTCCTTCTTTTTTTCAATTTGTTTATTTTACTTTTCCACTTCAACCAGCAGCAGACCTATTGCTGACATTCCATCAAAACTTAAAAAAGCACACAAACAGAAAAATGACAATTACTCCAGAAACACATGAAATAATAGGAAAACATGAAATGTTATTTTCAACACAAAGCATGTATAAGTAAGTGTGTATTCTGAAACTGTTGCACACAAGGAGGAAGGAAGGAGGAAGGAAGAAGTTCTGCAGGTAAAGTTTACAGTTGCACTAGAACACTTCAATGATTCACTTGAATGTTAAGCCCAGTGTTTTGCTTTTTATATTCAGGTCTGCAACATTTACCTTTGCTCTTACAAAGCTCAAAACTAGAATTTCACCTTCCAGAATTCAAGAAGCTGAAATTCACACTAACATGACACAACATTTTCAGGCATTATACACCAAGGTTAACAAAGGAATTCACACATACAAAACTAAATCACCTCACGTATTTTAGTCAGTTAACCTCAAGCAGCAGATATGCTACCAGTTCTCTTCCAGACTATCTAGATCGCCAAGTGAAATTCTTCTCCCTAGGAATAAGTACAAAAATTTAGGACAGCCATGCCCACCCAGATTCTTCCTCTTCCCAAAGAGACAGAGATATACAACACAGAAGGTAAAGGATACACTAGGCCCTGCAGATTTCAAAGGTTGTGCACTTGTTACTATATGTCAGCATCATATACCGGCACAAGAATGCTGAAAATGTAAAGATTTGGCACGATGACAATCCTTTTCAAAGTATGCTATAATTTACATTAGCAACAAAGCATGAAGAAATGAATGATACATGAACTAATGTGACTAGAGGAGGATGAGGCAATGGTAATAACTGGATGCTTTTGTCTAGGCTGGTGATATAGGCAATGTAGCTTACCTACTGCCTAGTCTTGATAGGTAGCATTCTGTAAGGCTCCTGGCAAGGTTTGCCTCACAGGGAAACATGGAGAAAAGAACGAAGACCAGTGGGCAAAAACCATCCTCAAAATAGCATTCAAGCAGCAGCACAGCTATTATTGAAACAACCGAATGTTGGATATTAGCGTTTGGAACCCATGGCCACAATACAGTACCAGTAGTAAATAAGACCTAAGTTGTGGAGGAACTCAAAAGTGTAAAGCAAAACATACACACAAGAGAAAAATCAAGTTTGTAAGCATGGTACTTACTTTAGCAACTGCATTTCTAAAAAATTCAAGAATGAAAAATTACTAGAGAGAAGATTACAGAAGGACAAGGTATCAGAAAGACTGCAGTACAGAGAGAGGAAAAGGGACAGATCAGGTCAGGCTCTCACAAGCCCATTCAGCTGCTGAATTAGCTGGAATGTAATTTATAAGTTATCTCCCCTTTACAATTCTCACTTATCTTGTAATAACGTTTGGTCCATCTAATACATATAAATGCCTCAGATTTTTAACACTGTACCTAGCAAAACTGAAGATCCACACAGGAAAGACACATTCCAAATAGTCTTCAGCATTACGGCTAACACTTTCTGTACACTGACTCTCAAGCTAATGCATGCCTTGCCATTGTCAAGTCCTGCAGATCAACATCAGAAGGCATGAAAGCAAAATAGTTTAATGGGGACAACCCAGGACCCACATAATATCTATTTCAGGTATAGGAAGATTACTCTGGACAAGTTCTAGCCTGCTTCTATCAAATAAATGCTACCAACAGTGGGAATATATTAAATGCACTTCAAAACTACGTTGGGCCTGCACCTGTTTGAAGATGTGCTCCAATCTGAATGTAACCTGCTTTGTGTGCTCCAAGATCATTCCTCAATGAAGGCAGAGCAAGGTAAGTGTGGACAATTGAGATCCACTTTAAAAGAATAGTCTTGGTCTGACTTAACACATAGGTGCTCCTAGAACATCTGCATGGCCCAGTATTTCTTACAAATACCACTATATTAGGTGTGAAAATCCGAGCTCATAATTTTTGTGCCCTTCCATACAGCTTTTCTGCTTTTCAAAAGTGCTATTTCACTACACTAGGCAGAGATATTTTTAAAAAATCACCCCTCCATCTGAGTTTGATAGAAGAGTAAACCTCAGCCATAGCTGAGGATCTTGTTTTAACTCTCATGCAAAAAACAACGTAAGGTAGCAAATTCATGACTTTTCAGCAGCATATCAATGTCTGCCATGTTGTGTGACAGTTACCTAACCTCATGAAACTCTTACAGATATCGTGTATGAAAGGAATTAGGTAAAATAAAACTGGATCGTTGCTTAATCTCAGGTATGTTATTACTTAAGTCTGTTGAGTAAGTCATTTCAGTATAATTTTGTAGTGCCTACAAGATACGCAGCTGTAATATCTCAACATACCAGGTCTTCAGCATATGGTCAACAACCTACAATCACGAATACAATAAAACTGTGAAAGGACTGAGTCTGCGATATATTTTTCATCTGCCACACTTCGTGGTACCAGTGTTTTGCAAGGTATTAACGAATACACACCCGAGCACCTTATACCTGTAAGGCAACCTCACAGGGAGCATCACCAGATTTGGCCGCTTTGAAATTGTTGTCCGTGTATCTTATTGTCACATGGCAGCATGCAAACAACAGCTGAGTCTATTAACTGCCTATGCAGACACGGTCATCTCTAGAAGTCAACTGTTAATACTTGTTCGCAGTCAGGAAAATCAAAAAAGCCAATATAATTTGGGTAACAAGGCGGCGGTGGTTGGATTCTCGCAAGAGGGGCACCGACCTCACGCCGGGGAAGGCGGAGGGGGAAGCAGCCTGACCCCTGTGCCCAGGAGCCGCGTCCCGAGCAGAGGGTGGCGGAGGCAGCGCCCTGTGTGTGGCACGGGGACGCGGCTGCCCCTCCGCCGGGCGCAGGGCCGTGAG